>CAUYRT010087757.1:0-32691 GCA_963574885.1 Lepilemur ruficaudatus | reverse complement strand
TAATACAAATAAAAATACGCCGTAACAACTATTTACATAGCATTTACATTCTGTTAAATACTCCAAGTATTCTAGAGATGATTTAAAGTGGAAAGGAGCATGTGCATAGGTTATATGAAATAATACGCCACTTTGTATAAGGGACTTGAGCATCCTTGAGTTCTGGTATTCATGGGTGTCCGGGAATCAATCCCCTGAGGATACCAAAGAGAGGACTCTATATACTCTTTGAATTGCCTTTAATGGTTGTACTTGTTTCCAGATCACTTTCTATTACCACATTTGCCTAAATTATGACAACAATCAGCTGACTGGTCAATTTCCCTTATCTTGCCCAATTTAACTTATCCTTTATCCTGCACTCAGTGGTTCCTTTGAAATGTTCTTCTCGTTAAGTGTCTCCCTGAATAAAACACGCCAGTCTCTCATTATTGCTCCTATGACAGGGGCCTAACTTCCTAAATCAGCGTCTCATGGTCTTAATCTTGCTTTTCCTCCTGCTGGGTTTCTGGGCCATCCAATTTTTCACTCTCTTAGGTCCAGATGCCTTGAACATTCCGTCCCTTCCCAGAACTTGAAAGATGAAAATCTGTAAAAAAGAAGGGATTTATAAATAGCATTGAACAGAGTACCAAATTGGTAAGTTTGTAGGTTTAATGAAGAGTAATCCGAGAATTGTTCTTTTCATTGTTCTTATTTTCGACTGGTCACGCCATAGGTAACCAGTGAAATTTTATTCACATCTTTTAGGAGAAGATTAAGTTTTTATGGGTGTTGTCTGGCTGGCTGAAAGCTGGAGAACATCTTGGGGAAATTAGAATGTCTATTTTCTAAGGTTGTTTAGGGACTCATAGAGTCCTCACCTAAAGGATTATTATGGAACGATAATTTTTAGTTGGGCTGCTTTGTTTTACGTTATTTGTGTTTTTGCTAGAGTCAAAATGACCATTTTGACGTAGTAAAGAAATCCCTTGCTTTGCTATCACTCTTTCCTGGATTTTTGAGATAGTATAGCACATAGTAGCATGCAGTCCTCCCCATGTAACCACAACAGTGACCAATGACTAAAGTGGCTTTCATCATAAAATTTTAACTGTTTATTTACGAAATCTGTGGGTGGACTATGCAACAGTCATTGCGAGGCTCAACTATATCAGGATTCTTTTAGATAAGGGGATATTTCTATTTTCTTGGTCTATTCCTCGTGGTTACAAAGAGTCATTAACATCTCAGTAAGAAAGGAACGAAGAGGAGTGTAGCCATGAGATTTCCTTTTAAGTGTGACTCTTATCAGAAAGCAGACCTTCGCTTATATTCCACTGACCACATTTTATTAGACGGGGAATTTTAGCCATGCATGATTGGGAAAGTATGTATTTGGCAAGTCAAAATAGACACAGTGAACTAAAACACATCCATGAATTGCCGCTACGGCTTGGTCATGCTATGGACTGTTTGTGCCTCAACCTCTAAATTCATGGACTAAAATCCTAAGCCTCAATGTGATGATATTAGGAGGTGGGGCCTTTGGGAAGTGACTATGTCATGATGGGAGAGCCGTCCTAAATGGGATCAGTGCCCTTAAAAGAAGAGACATGAGAGCTTGCTCCTGCTCTCTCTGTTCTCTGCCATGTGAAAATCCAACAAGAAGATGACCATCTGCAAACCAGGAAGTGGCCCCCGGGGGACACTGGATACCAGACTGGCATCTTGATGTTGTACTTCCCAGCCTTCTGACTGTGAGAAATATAAATGTTTGTTGTTTAAGCCACTCAGTCCATGCTAATTTGTTGTAGCAGCCTAAACTAAGACACCATCCCAAACAAGGTCACACACTTATAAGTAAGAAAGCAGCTGGAAGGTGATACTTGGAAGATAACTTACAGGATTCATCCCAGGATATGCCCTATTTCTACCTGGGAACACTAAAGAAAGTATGAATTATCAAGGATTTGCAAGACGTCATTACAGTATTTGTGGGTAATATCGTTGCATCAGAACAGTTGTCTTTATAATAAAAAGCAGAAACCTGTACTGCATAATAAACTTCATGATTTTATTTTGGTGCTTTTAAAATACAGGTTTTTCAAGAATTTCTGAAGGGACATTTAGTGACTTCTTTTAAGAATCACCAAGATAATACTCATTCTCTAAGGTGAATAGAAATTAGCCTGGACTTAGAAGGAAAAGATGATGATGCCTTATGTTTACACAATATCTTATGTATTACAAAGTGTTTCCATTTCCATCGTACCATTTGATCCAACGCATGAGGTCGATATTCTCACCTCCGTTTTACAGGTGAGGAAACAAAAACTTAAAATTAAAACTTTTAGGAATTCGCTCATTCTATTAGAATGTTCGTCAGAATTTTGAACCAAGCCTCTGTTCTTCCCATCTTCCCATTTTCATGATTCCATGAAGCCAAGTTTCGTTACTAAATAACATTTTTTTTAAATTTTAAGGGCACTCTTTACATCATGATTGTTGGAACTGCCCACTAATTCCTCAAATGTTTACCAAACTCTTGGTCTGTCCAAGGCACTGTGAAACAGACAAGGATAGTTTTGTACTTGCACCGGGAACTGAAAATTAGAATAAAATATGCATAAAAATTTGCATGGTAATGATCAGGGTACACATTAGTCGTGTAAAGTAAATGTATAATAACAGTACCATCTCATGGATTTCTTGGGAGGTTAAATAAAGCAATCCATATGGGGTGTTTGGTGTGTATTAAGCACACCATCAGTGTTAGCTGTTATTAGGAATGATACCTAGAATTGACTAAGCGTACACCATGTGGCCTGCACTATTCCAAGAAGATTTCATATATTAACTCAATTCATTAGTAATATCATTAAGTGGGAATCGAACTGAGTTCTACAGAAAAGGCAGTTTTATTAAATAAACAAAACAACTCAACAAGTACTTGTGAATGCCTCGTCTTTGCCCAACATTTTTTGAGTCCCTGGTGATGTAGCATTGGAAGGGTCTTAAGTCCTGCTTCTCGTGGGACTTAAATTCCAGTAGGAGGAACAGACACAAGATCCACGTGATTTCACACAGCCCTCAGTGCCAGGAAGAAAAGTAAGGCAGTAACTGGATTAGCAGGTGGACCACGTGATGGTTTTTTACAAAATGCTTGCAAATCTTTTGACATTCCTCCTCCAAAAGGTGGAATTTAATTCCCTTCCTCTTGAATATGGGCCATCCTTAGTGATTTGTCTCCAATGAATAGAATTTGGCAGACAAAGAAAGCAGAGGTGACAGTGCTTTGAGTAACTTCTAAAACTAGGTCACAAATGTCCATTTGGCTTCCACCTGGCTCTCTTGCACATGCTCTCTCTCTCTGTCTCTCTCACCCTCCCGCTCTCCCTCTGCACCTGTGCTTTTGGAGTCTGGGTAACTTGAAGCAGGTATAAAAAAGAGCCCAGGTGGTGATACCACACAGAGACAGAGACAGATGCCTGAGGAGCCCCAGCTGTTGAGTCTGCTCAGCCCAGGTGTCAGGCATATGGGTGATTGAGCCTTCAGATGTTTCCAATCCCCAGCCCTTTAGCCACCTTTCTCGGCCAAGGTGGAGTGAAGCGGAAAAGACCTCTTCCCAGCAAGCCCTGCCCAGCATTAGAGAGCAAAATAAATGGTTTTGTTTTGTTTTGTTTGTTTTGCTTTGTTTTAAGCCACTAAAGTTTTGAGTGGTTAGTTACACATCTATAATAACTAGGTCAGTTATTTTAAACAGGGTATGGGAAGGTTTATTTGAAGAGCAGATACTGGAACAAAGACCTGAATGACATCAGGTAAGGAAGCATTCGAGGATCTGGAGGATGTCTTTTCCAGAAAGAAGAAAGAGCAAATGCAAAGGCCCTGAGGTAAGAATGCACTTGGTGTTTTGAAGGAATAATGTGTCAGCCAATCTGGCCGAAGTGGCGTGAAAGACAGAGAAAAGTAACAGATAGGTGGAACAGAAACAGGGCCAGATAAAGGAGCGTCTTGACAGTTGGCAAAGAGTCTAGATTTTGGTATTCATGGGCTAGGAAACAGATGGAGAATAATTAGAAATCGATTTGATGTGATTTCATTTATGTTTGGAGTAGGATCTCTCGGCCATTGTGTGAAGACTACATCACAAGGGCAAGAGTCAAGGGGAGATGTCATTTGGAAGGAAGGACACAAATCAGAAAAGCTGTGATGGTAGCTTGGCTTGAGATGTTGTCTATGCAGTTGGGTGAGATGTGATGCTATTTCGGTGGACTTTGAGGGCTAAGCTAATAGGTTTGCAGAAGAATTGAATGAGAGCAGGGAGGGAAAGCGAGGCTGGAATTGGCAGGGCTGCCTTGCCTTGCTACACAGACTGTGGTCTGCTAGCCAGCAGCACGGGGGAAATGCTGAATCTCAGGCCCCATCCCCTCTCATGAAATCAACATCTGCATTTTAACAATATAATCAGTGACTTATATGCAGATTAAGTTTGAACACCATTGTTTTACACACTTAAGGCATACCAAGTAGGAAGTTGGTTCTCCACATCTGACTTTAAGAGGGTCAGTCAGGATAAGACATTTAAAAACAAAAAAAAAAAAAGGAAGTCAGACTTTTATTCAAATTCTTGAGATAAATAGCACAAATCTACAAAATAGTGTTTGATGCCTGGTGACAGAAATACTATTTTCTGTTACTAGAAGAAACTACCATAATTCCTTCTGCAGATTGTCACTCAGTTTTGGAAGAATCTAGGTTTTCCTTTAAAAGTATGTTCTTTTTCTTGAATTGCACTTTTTCTTTTGTGTTCTTTCTAACAGAACACAGTATAATTTTGTGAGTCTCCAGATAACTGTGTTGAATTTTCATAGTTGGGAGATGGATTCCATTTTCTCTAGAAATTAGTGGGCCATCAGTAAAATGTTCTATTACCCTTCCTTGTTTTAACTCCTGAACTATACTTAACAGCCGTTTTGGTTCCCCAACAAAAACTTGAAGACTCTTAATCCCACAACTGTGGCCAACTCAGCAGTTTTCCTTAAAATGCAAGCTCCAGGTTGTTAACGATAATGTAGTAATCGTAATAGTTTCTCCCAAACTCTCTTTTTCGCCTAATTCCATATGCATGATATTTAGGGCCTTAAACAAAGATTTTTTTGGATGCTACATACTAAAAAAAAAAAAAAAATGACAAAATTCCTAAACAACAAAAAGTACGTTGAAGTGCTTCGGAAATGATTTCGGAGGCCAAATTATCCTTCAGGTTCCTGCAGTTTGTAGATAAGAGTAATTTTGAAAGTTTTATGCTAAGTTCAAGATGACCAAAAACATAAATTTCAGATGGGTATGTTCACTGAGAAGGTTGGAAGACAAGATTAGAAAGATCTTAAATTAGCCTTTTTTTCCCCCAGCAGGTTAAATGCAAGTTGAAAGTGTTGAATATAATGCATTTCTAGATAAAATTTAAGACCTCTAAGGTTACAGAAAATAGATTCTATAAAACTAGAACCAAAACTTGTATTATTTCTCCCAGGATACAATTGTACCAAACCATACCTGATGGCAAAAATCCAATTATAGCAGTAAAGCTTGCTCTCGGTTATTCCTTTCTTCAAGTAAACGCAAACAGCAAAATGAGGTGAGCAGGAAGCAACTGCCTTCATAAATACAGGGGCTTACATTTGGTATCAATTTTTTGTTAGTGAAAGAATGAAAATGATAAAAATATCCAGTGCAAGTACCTTCAATATAGATTTTTTGTGTTTTTTTTTTTTTTTCAAGAAATGGGCCAGAGAAAGAAAACAACTTTTTTCATGATAGCAGGACGTTGTCTAAGGAAGACAGTATGGTGTCATGGGTAGGAGTCGAAGCTCTTGAGTAAAAGAGTCAATGACTGAAATCATAACTATACTGAGTTCTATGACTTTGGAGCAAATTATGTAAACTTTCTGAGCCTCAGTTTCCTTTTTTGGTAAAAGAGGAGTAATCACAGTGTTGCCTTCTTAAAACGAATTAGTATTAAGTGGAACCATGTACCTGTAACCATCTGTCAGCATTCAATAAATATTAGCTATTATGATCAGCTCAGCCTGTACAAAATACCTGTTCTTGGCAGGCTGAGTTTCGTTTTACCTGAACTAGCCTGATCTGCATTGCTTTGGGGCTGGCTCATTTAAAGGCCTGGAAGATTACAAAGACGCCATGAACATAATTGCAGCAACATGTTCCCCAGTTTCTGTACCAGAGAACAGTAGGGGTGATGACAGAAAAGAATGCTTTGCTGTTTAAAGAATCCACTTGTGGGGGAAAATGACACCATGGTGAGCCCCTGAGCCTGAACCGTGCTGATAAATTCTGTTTTCTTGCTAACTTTTCTTTTCTGCCTGATCTTTCTAATGAACCCAGGTTGTCTAATCAGCAGAATATTTATAGTTCTAAAGCAGTTCTTTTGTTGCTGAAAATAGGCCCCAATCAGAGGTGAGAACAAGGAAACATTTATCTTATTAAGATCACAAAAGAAGAGACTTCTCTGTTCTCTCTCTCTCCCCCCTCCCTGCTTTACTGCAATAACTGTGATTAATTCCTGCATCCCGTTGCTATCTGTCGATGATAATGTCCCTGCTCCCAAGCTGCAAGCCCCCTGTTTTGGCTCATTGATATAGCTAACGACCACCTGAGAGCCAGCAGGGCCCCACTCACTGCCTGCCGGGTCGCCATCCCAGACCCTGGGTGTTCTTGATCTGCCTGTCACAGAGAGAGAGCATCAGACAGGCTGAATGAGGCTGGCCTCTAAGGTCGCTCCTGCCACTTGAGGGCTGTGTGGTCTCAGCAAAGTTGTTTCAACCTCCCCACGTGTCAATTTTTCATCTGTAGCATGGCAGTAACTATGATACTCGCTGAGCCTTTGTGAGAATTAAAAGAGATAATTATGTAAAAGCCTCTGGCGTAAAAAGTAGGGGCTCAGTGAATATTTGTTCATCATGAAGCTGTGGTTCCAAAGCTTCAGGATTTAACCACGAACAGTATTTTTTTAGTCAAACAGCCCTTTCCTGCTTGTCGCCATACACTACTGGGCTCAGACCATTTTTTTTTTCTGAGTGCGAGACTCTCCCACGGTAAGGGTAAGCGCTCGGAGGTTACCTGAGGCTTTCTAAAAGTAGTTTTCAGGTAAATCCCATAATGCCACAATACTATTTGTGCCTCTTGGTTTCTGGATTCATCTAGGAAGATGAGAAACACCGAGGGAAAAAAATTTGGACTTGGACCCCGAAACAGGCAATACAATTTGAAGTGTAGAGATCAGTACTGTCCAACAGAAATACAATGCAAGCCACGTATGTAATTTTTAATTTTCTAGTAGCTACATTAAAAAGGTGAAACAGCTAAAATTTAATTTCATAATAAATTTTATATAATCCGATATAGCCAGACATTATTTTGACATGTCATCAATATAAAAAAATTATAGACATTTTTTTTTTCTTTTTTGCTACTAGGTCTTTAAAATCCAGTGTCTGTTTTATACTTACGAGCACATGTCAATTCAGATGAGCCAAGTTTCAAGTGCTCAATAGCCACTCATGGCAAGTGGCTACTGTATCAGACAGCAGGATTATAGAGAATACAATTTGCAGTCATGCTGAAATGATTATTTTAAATCCATAAACCATTTACCAAGGCGAATGTCCACGTCATTTTCAAAAGTTTGCTTCCAGTTAGAAAAGGCTGGAAGAGAAAAATCATCTAACAGCACTGCTAAACTATTCAGCGAGCAGGGCTGCCGAGTTGAAAGCCACTGATGTTTGATCGGCGCCCTCTGCTGTTCATGTGCTGGATTACACACTAAAGAAAGAAAAGCTCTATCGCAGTTGACCTTAGCCTAGACTCCAGCAGCAAATCAAATGTATTTTCTTTCCAGATAAATAGCAACTTGATGTATGCAGTCAGTTAACAAGTGGCATAATCAAAGAATGTTAGACTCCTCTCACTTCGGTGAAATATTCTCTTAGCCTTGAGCCAGTGAAGTAACTAAAACTTGGAGGAAAACAAAGGCATAGGCAATCATTCTGCACGCCGCAAATCCAGATGGATATTCCTAAAATTGATGTATTAATAAGATAGCAGGAAATTTAAACACGGTAAGGAACTTTTAGAGTGAAAGATGACTGGCCCTTTTAATGCACCGTTTTTCTCCAGAAGCAGTCAAGACTGCAGGCTGTTGTTAATTTACTTTGAAATCTCAAAAGCCATGTTTCAAAAGATGGCTAAAAAACAATAGCTCCTCAGGTGGAATTTCCTGATACTGCCTTTTGGCGATTGGGAGGAGAGCCTCAAAGGAAAGCTCCCCACAGCTGTAGGTTCGATAAGAATGACTAAGCCTGTGTGTTTTGCCAAGTTTGGGGAAAAGTTTAGTAACACTTTCTCAAGAAAGTTTATTGTGCTTGGTTATGTGGTTTCAGAAGGTGTGAGCAGCGTTTGGAATGGTTGTGGATAGAACAAGCAAAGGAATTTATAACCTTGATATAGCACACGGCCACGAGTAACCTTATTCCCTCTTGGAGTCCTCCCCTTCCTCTATCCCTTCAAATTCCTACTTTCAGCAGAAGCACGCCATGGCCTCTGTCCACTGAAGTTGACTTCCTCTCTACCCCATGGTCCCAATTCTGCGTCCCAAAAAGCCTTGGAAGCAGCTGGCAAAGACAGAACTTTGCTTAGATTTTGAAGGAGGGAAGAGAGCTGATGGGCTGATCAGTCGATGGCAAATAATCTTCAGTGGCTGCTAACGTAAGCTGGACACCCATGTCCACAGCCGTTGTTCCATGGTTTGTATCGTTGAGGAAGTGAAGATGTGTCAGAACTGGACCTTGTAGTTATTCATAAACTGAAACATCAGCATAGGAAAGGGCTTGTAGAAAAGAAGAGAATGGTAAATAGCTTTTCTCTATTGCCGTGAAGGTCGAACAAAGAAGCAGATCTTACACCAAATACCCTTTTGAAAAATGGAGAAGAGAATTTGTAAACAATTCCTCTGGAGTCAGACAGAGCTGTCCGAATCCTGGTTCCACCACTTACCGGCTTGTTTGATAAGGCCAAGTGTCTCATGGCAGCCATCATCAATGGGTCGTGATGACCTTTCCCAGTGACTTCACATGATCTCACGATCCTCATTCCAGCGTAATTCGTGGCTGCTAGGAAGTGAAGTTAGGGCCAGGAGTGGTGGGAATTTGAGACAAGCCTGGGTAACTCCATCTCTACAAAAAGAAAAAAAAAATAGTGAAGTTGGACTAAAATAAACAAATAAATAGATAAATTAAACCTATTTGCTTTAAAAAGGGGAAAGAGAAGGCATTAACTCAGTTGCTGTAAGGATAGTCAAAACTTATCAAGTGGCAACGTGTCGCTCCATAGTTATTCCACCAGAAGTTTCTAAGCTTATTTTTTATTAATATCACGTGGTGATTTAAATATAAAGAACTGCATTCTCCCCTAAAAGAGGCCCATTTTATGTGTCATCCGGAAGATATTGCATGGAAGTCACCTTGATAATCAACTGTCTCATTAAGTCTTCATTAGCAGAAGCAAGCTTATTAAAGCTTGCAAACCTCCCTTTCCATTTTTTTCTTCATTCTGAGAGCACATTAAACCACTGATATTAAGACGATTGTACAATCATTTACAAAACTCAAGTTAAGAAGGTTTTACTTTTACAAAGCTAGTCTCGGAATGTTACGCTTTTGAGAGTGGAATATGATTTTGATTAGGAGCTTGTTCACACAGACAATTTGTAATGCAGGGTGAAGGCAAACGTGAGGATGAAACTACAGAGCCAGCAAGGGTAGTGCTCAGCAAATTCAATTTTTGAAAATTGTGTGGTATAATATTAATAATCAGAGGGAGGTCTGATATTAAAATCTAATTGAAATGGAGTTCAGACAGGAAACTTCAGCTCCTACACTCCTCACATGAGCTCCTGAAGGCAGTGTAATTTTGAGAGACCAGACATCTTCACAGTGGCTTTTCTTTGATATTCTCCTTCACAGATAATTGAGTCAAAATACTTTTGTCACAGAGTAAGCCTCTGGACCATGAATCCAGGAAACTCTGCTGAAAGAAAGGCTTAGGTGAGGATGTGAAGAATGTACTGGGCACTTGTTTAGGATTGCTGAGGGATGGCATGGATCTTAGTGGTTATTTATGGTCTAATTGAAGAAGATGAGATTTCTCCAGGAAAAAAGTCAGAGGTTTCAGCCCCCACGTTTCAGTATGGGAGTGGTGATTGGACAGGAAATGGAAAAACAGAAATTGAATTTGAATTGATATTAAGATGCGTGAGCTTATTAAAATTATGTGATAGCCTATTTGTCTTACTCAGACTTGGCCCTGGTCATTGCTCGGTTCACATTGTTTGGAGGATGCCACATGGCTAAGAAAATAACCAGAGCTTGTGCAAACCAAATGGGTTTTGTCCTAGTTTATATTACCCCAGAGCTTAGGAGCCACTGACATATTGGGGGCCTTGGCGTGGTTGGCACTAATAACAGCAAAGTATTGGGGCTTGGGCCTGAGCTTATCTATCCAGGCAATTGCCTTAGCTTCAGTTTCATTGGCCTTTGTAAATGTTGCCTCCAATAGGGACTAGATAAGAGGTAAATTGTTTGCTATCAATAATTTGCATTTTTTCTTCTTGTGCCTAAATCACACCAACTAATTATTTTCTTACAAAGTACATTTGTAAGAAATTACAAATTTCTTACAATTACAAAATTACAAATTATTACAAATTACAAATTTGTAAAAATTACAAATAATTACACAAATTACATTTGTGTTATTATTTGCCACTTTTTGATAACAAACCCAAACCCAGCCTTTAGGCAGGACTTATATAACATGCTTAGTATCTATTTGAAAAAATAGAACAATTCAGACAAGTTTCCACTTTTTTTCTATCAATCAGTTTTAACTGATGATTGTTATAAATACAGAATCAGTCTTTTTGTTGTTGGAGGGATTTATGAATAGTGGGACCCCACACCCTTATCTGTGTAAATACATGCCTATCGAACTGATGTGCATAAGGTAAATATTTGTGGAGATGGTTATCCCCTTAAAACTTAAATCCAACTATGATATTAGCTCGAAAGAAAACAGTAATATAGAATGTCTTCTTCAAAATGAGATTAACTTTGTATCTGAAGCCAGAGCTTTGCTCTTTGAACACAGGGCGAAAGCCTCTGACCTTTCTGACGACAAAATCTCTTCCTTTGATTTTTAACATCAAGCTAGCTTGAAAAGAGCCTTTTATATTTAATATGTTACTGAAAGTTATCCATGTAGAAACATATTTGGTATTAGTCTGGTGCCAGCTTACTTCCAGAATTGATGAATTGAAGTTAAAATTGAATATATTAGGAGGTAATAGTATGGCAACTGAAAATTTGGGGGTTCCAGTCTAAGTGCTGGATTTTTATTTGAAGTGGAAATAGAGGTCTAGAAACCTCACATTTAACATCTGAAAAATGAGAGTAACCACAATATCCATCTCTGGGAATGATAATCAAAATATTTAACAACTGGTTGGGCATGAGCACAGAAAAATCAGAATAAACATTCATATGATTAAAATAAATGCCCGCCCCACAAGTACTATGGAGGACCGAGTATCAGCCATCTTTGTCTCATCAGATTGTTGGCACATATAATGAGACCATAAGTCTTAGTTGTGTATACTTGTCATCCTCTGCAGTGGCTCCCAATGATTCATATACTGAAACGGTGTTGGTCTGTATGACCAATTAAATACAGCAGAAGTGACACGGTACTTCATTTCTGAGGTGACATTATGAAAGTTCCAGTAACTTCCACCATGCTTGGTATCTTTCTTCTTCCCTTCAGTCACTCACTCTGGGCGAAGCAGTATCATAAGCAACTTTATGGAGAGGCCAGTGAGGTGAGGAACTGAAGCCTCCCACCAATAGCCATGTGAGTGAGCTTAGAGGACAATCCGCCAGCCCTAGCAAAACTCCAAATGACTGATGCCCGGCTATAGCTTGATTGCAATCTCGTAAGACATCCTAAGTCGGAACCACCCAGTGAAGCAGCTCTTGGGGGTTTCTGGGCCCCCAAAAGCTGTACGAGCTAATGCATATTTATCACTTTAGGCTGTTACGTTTTGGGGTAACTTGTTGTACAGCAATAGGTTACTAACTTACTATGTCATTGGAATGATATGAGAGAGAAATGAAGAGAAAAACAAAACATTTTAGGACAGAAGGATGTGTCATCCTTCTTAACGCTGAAACCTCAATAAAGGAAAGATCTTAAGCAGGAGCCTTTTATTTTTTTTTTTTTTTAGTAGAAGTGATGTTGACAAAAGATTATCCCATTCAGTTGCGTAGGTTGTACCACACACCAGGGTGCCCACTCAAGGATGGAAAAACAAGGAGGTTACAATCACACCCGTGTGCAGCTCTCCAAGCTGTGAGACCTGACTCAGAGTTGCATCTACCCAGAAGTAGAGGTGCCTTTTGCTAAACACACAAATGCTGAATCCTCTTGCCAAGATGTCTACCCATAAGGTTTTGTCTGCCCTGAGGAGGCATTTTTTTAAATAAGCACAAAGACACCATATGGGCTAGGAGTGGCTCCACAGTTGGTCGAGGTAGGGGGATTTAAACCTTATTGGAAGAGATAGTTTTAGCTTCACATCCTGCCTACTGCATTTATTTTGTGTGTGTATTCCGATACATTTTATGACTTCTTTTTTTCTCACTAGTAAAATGGGAAATGAGAACAAAAATGTCTATATAATTGGATCATGGCAAGCATCATATGAGATAATTTTTGAAAAGCATCAAGCTCAGTGGGCTAGTGTAGGGTAGATGATCAATACATGCAGCTTTTCTATCTCTTTGCATCTGTTTGGGTTTAGGCAGAATAAAAGGGCTGTTTATGGAAGAAATTGCAAGCTTGCCAAATGAGTCAAAACTCATAGTGTTTCCTATTATAGCAATCACTAGGAGAGAAACCTAAAGGGAAATCTCAGCAGAAAAGTCCTGAACTATTTACCTGTCAGTACCACAGAAATGGGAGAGATGATTGATTAGGTAGATAGAAAACAGATGATAGAAAAATATTAATACATATATAATATATAGATATATATTATATATGTGTGTGTAGGTGTATATGTATATAAGGTACTAAGCTACATCACTGTTTTCACCCTCAAAGCAGTCGGGTTTCTGTTGTACAGGGGTTTGAACACCTGCAGAACCAACCTCCTTAGATCCCCCTTGGAAATACCACCACCCGCTGTTAAATACCCTCTGCTCGGAAGTCTGTCCCTGGGCCTCAGTGGGCTTCTCCTCCAAGCCCAGCCACAGGAGCACCAGCTGAGCAAAGTCCCTCCTAAGTCTGTGTGTCCCCAGCCCTAGGACTGTCAGCTTCTTCCCACAGTTGTCACTTCTGTGATACTTGAGTTTCCCTTTTTGCATTTTCAGTTACCAAGCTAACAACTTTATACACAGTTAGCAATTCTTTATGTCACAATGTCTCTGTTAAAATAACTGCAGCGTGTGGTTTCTCTCTCTTGCCTGGATCTGGACTGACGCATGATTACCTAACTGGCAACTCTAACCTCACAAGGGGCAAGGGGAGGAAAGTATTGAATATTTCAAGCCAGAATATTTGCAGTTGAGTTAAAAGTATTTTTGTTCTTTGGGAAGATTACGTAGATTGTTCTTCTGTATTATAATACATTATGACCGTTTTTCAACTATCCACTTTAAAATAGTTAGACAAATAACAGCATAATCACTTGAGGTTTAAATTTTTCTATGACTTAGTCACGCATCGATTCATTTATTTCTGCTGCATAATCTTTTTTTTTTTTTTTTTTTTTGAGACAAACTCTCGCTTTTGTTGCCCAGGCTAGAGTGAGTGCCGTGGCGTCAGCCTAGATCACAGCAACCTCACACTCCCAGGGCTCAAGTGATCCTCTTGCCTCAGCCTCCCGAGTAGCTGGGACTATAGGTGCAAGCCACCACACCTGGCTAATTTTTTTTCCTTTCTACTTTTAGTTGACTGGTTAATTTTTTTTCTATTTTTAGTAGAGACGGGGTCTTGCTCTTCCTCAGGCTGGTCTCGAACTCCTGACCTCAAGCGATCTCTCGCCTCCGCCTCCCAGAATGCTAGGATTAGAGGTGTGAGCCACCGTGCCCAGCTTCTGCTGCATTATCTTTACCAATTCTATTATTACGGCTTCACACAGGGAAAATCTCTCATGGGCCAGAGGAAAATAGAAGAGGTATTACCTTCAACTTATACTCCTCTCGCCAAAATACTGAATTTTTCTATTTTTATTTTCCAAGGGAATTCAGTTTCACCAGCTGAGCAGTGCAAGTAGCCCTATTCTATTTCTCTTGTTCATACAAGTAGAATAGATCCTAACTCCTGCTGTCTTATTTCCTTCTGTCGGTACAATAAGCAACCTAAAGGGCTTCATCTGAGAAGAGACGTGCTATAGAAAAAAGGGAGAAAAAGTTCTGTTGAAGCCTTTTTCAAAATCTCTTCTTGGATGAGCTCACTGTTTGAATAGACCATTCAAGTTTGAGGTTAACAACACCTTGACCGTCAGTATGGATAGGTCAGGAGACCTAGTGACGATAATGTTTCGTTAAAATATCTGAGAATGCATCGAGCACTGCCCACCCTTTGTACACATCTAGTGGTGCACCAAGAAGGAAAAATTAGTTTCACTGGCAAGAAGCACCGAGGAGTTTTGCTCAGGAGTTATTAGAGTAGGCAGGAAACAACTCTTAAAACTGATAACGTTATGCTCAAGGACTTAAACAGTGGTGTTTAAAAACATTCTTTTATTTAATAGTAGAAGCACACTTTCTTCAGATGAAATTTTATGTGGTATCAAAATATAGGTACTAAAATATACAGATGGTGTGGCAGGCGTTGAAGTTGGTTCCCGAAACCTTGCTACTTGGAACCAAACTCCCTTACCTTTCCTGCCTTCATCCACTCTCAATCTTGGACTAAACAGAGTCTCAGCAAGAAACGATGGCATACGCGAATTCGGTAGTTTGAACATAATTTGATGTGGAGGTTACTTACAAAAGTGTAGACAAGAGATAAGGAAACCCAAAGGTAGCACAGTACTCTATGGCTAATAACAGTCAGAAACAATGAGATAGATTGCCATATTTTTAATATTCTCATCCCACACGTTCTTTTTGATGCCATTTGGTATTCTTCCCATTGAAGAGTGGTATCTCTGTTACCTTTCCTTGAATCTACAAGTACTTGTGGCAACAGTAGAAAATGTGTTGCTATGTAATTTCCATGACCGCGTCATTAAGTGATGACATAGTTTACACGCCTGCTTTTCTCTGGAAAGCTTGTCCTTGGAACCCAGCTGCGATACTGTAAAGAAGTGCAACAGCCGTGGAGAAGCCCACGTGAGGAAGGACGTAGGCCCCTGGCCCTCGGTCCAAGCTGAACTCCACGCCAACAGTCAGAATCAGCCTGCCTACCAGGAGAGGGAGACTTTTTAGAAGTAGATCCTCCAGCCTCAAGTTGAGCTTCCCCAACTGATGTGGGAAGAGACAGAAATAACCCTTTTCTACCAAGCTCTGCAAAAAATTGCCAATTCTTGTGGCAAATAAATGATTGTAGTTTTAAGTTACCAAGTTTTAGGATGGTTTGCTTTGCAGCAATAATAACTAAAATGAGAAGTTACTACACTTAGGCATGAAGGAGAGAAGGGGGGAGATATTGTTTACCAAAGCCCAGCAGGGGAAACAGTTGTATGCTATTAACTCTCTCTAGTAAGAGAGGAAACTGGGAGAATAAATACCTTAATCTCACTATCTTCCTTCCTGATGGGCTCCTGCTGATTCTCTCATTGGCTGAACCCAATGGGAGGCCAGAGAGTAAGAAAGCGTGCAGATATAACACATGCAAGTTAGCCTGGTGAGGTGCAGCCCAGTATAGAAAAAGGTGGTCATAGATCTGCAGGGTAAAAAAGAAGATATCCAATCCAAATTCCTTCGGCTGGTTCATAGGGCTTTGTGAAATGGTTTAAAACCCACCGACCTTGATAGGGCAAACCTGTGGAACAGACAGTCTTCTGGAATTCAATTGATGTTTCAAATTCCGTGATGGATTATCACATCTTTATAAAGTCATCATGGGTAGATGGATCTACAGACCTATAAATCGACCCACGTATAGGAATAAGCATGAATGTGGATGAATATGCCTTAATGTCAAGATGTTATTGGCAATTATTTTCATTTTTTACATTTTCTTTCTTTTTTTTACTTTATTTTGTTCTCTACAATGAGCACAGGTTATCTTTGTCATTTTCAAAGTTATTAAGCAAATGAATAACAAGCTTCAGTAGAATCAATAGATTCTTTTAAGTTTATGACTCTCCTCTTGGCTTCAAATGCAAACCAGCCTGCATTAAAATTTAGGCCATCAGTCCTTTACTGGGTACTATGAATACATTTTAAGGACTTTGCTAAAGGCAGGCTTTGAAGAGAGTGCAGAGGAAGGCTTTGTGGAAAATGGAAGGGGAGGTAAAGGTGAAGAAATACAATAAAATCACTGAGACAGGGACACAAAGAGATAAGCTTTCTCGAGTGCACTGGAGGTCTTTGAATATTCCAGTCTGGCTGATGGCAAGACCACAGTCTGAAGAACAACATCATTGAGTAACGGCAGTCCATCCTGCTGCCTGGTATGTATGGGGTTTGTTTGCCTATATCCTGTTTGGTACTTCACTCCGACACTTATCTGCCTGATTCTCCAGGGTCTTTTGATATTATCTAAGAAAGGCCCAAACCTCCAGATCTAACAAAAAGTAATTGTGCCAACATATTGAACTCAGACCCTGTGCCTAAGAATCACGTCTCTGAAAAACAGTGACCCTACCTTAAAATATTAACCTTCATTATGAGGTTATGGTCCAGCTTGGCACAAGCTGAACGGCCTCTAGTGTGTTTAAGCTGTCAGCACATTAATTCTCTCATTACACTCAGAGTCTTCTAAGAGATAGAACTCGTAGGACTCTGAGCTATATTTTGGACTGTTTGGAAGAATCCTATTAAATATTTCCTCCAAAGCTATAATCCAGGCATTTGAGAGTCAGCATGACATATAAATGAATTATTCATGCAAGACTCTGCAAGATGGGCAACTTTCCTGCCAAGAGATGCACAGCAGGGGGTGTTATAAGACTGAGATTGGTATGTGGAGAGGGGAGCGGATGGAGACAATTTCAAAAGATGATCTCTTTGCTGGGGGGAACATCCTCTAGATGTTTACACCTTGCTTTCACAGCAGAGAGCTTTCTAAATCCTTTCATTCTTTCCTGCCATTCCTTGTCCTCGTCTGTTGGTTCTGAAGCCCAAGATGCTAAAACATAGTCCTCTCTCCTACGCTGGCTTAATTAGAATAAGAAAGGAATTATGAAATAAAGCAATCCGTTCTGAAAGGACACGTTTGCATTTCATTGCATGACTCTGGTTACTCCATTCTGTGTGGATGAAAGGGGTTTGAATGGCAAAGTTACTGCGGTTGGTGGCGGGGAAGACTCTATCTTAAACAAACAAGCAGGCGGCACACGGCCACGTGCCTTGCTTCCAGCTCACAGACAGGAAACTTAACTTCAGCGCTGACATATGGCGGCAGTACAACGACGATTGCCAGTCCGAGGATTAGCGCCTTTGAGTTTTCTCCACACTTGCAGGATTTAATACTTCGATGCAGGGCTCTGAATCTATAAATGAATAAAGCTTATGTCACCGATGGTACATCCCGCTGAGCAGCAGTAAGTAAGCTCGCAACAGAGATAAAAGGAGCCATACCCGAGTAAGCAGTCATAAGAATAAATACAAACTACAGATATTACTTATCTGGTCAGGTCTTACAATTTCTGGGCGAACAAATCATTCAGCACTGAATAGTCGTGATAATGACGTTATGAATAATGCAAACCGTCAGCAGTGCAAGGGAGGCCATCATTAATGCAAAGCTACTCCATGCCTCTGAAAATGTTATTTTTTTTTAAAATTTATATCTTAGGGAATGTCAAATACACACCATTCACAATGAGGCTGGAGAGCTTAACAGCCGTATATTCTAATTCGGTCTCAATTAGGGATTTGGTGGCAACACAAGCCTCCCTTTTAGCAAAGCATAAAGTGATAGTCTGAAGGTTATTATCCCGATTCTGACAATCTAAGAAATAACAGCTGGAAAGTAATGAAAAGTACATGTGAGTTTGAGGTCTCTGCTCTTTCCAAAATGCTCTTAAAGACTATATACATAATCGTTAGAGAAACACAAAAATGTTCCACTGCAGTGAGCTACAGAACATGTAATATGTAAATATAATGTAAATATCTCCTTGGACTCTGAAAATTCACACCCAAATCTTGTAACTTTGGCAGAACGCACGCTGCAAAGGGACAATGGGAAGTGAAATGTTTGGGTCAATGGTTTCACTTTCCAACTATGAAAACAGAATTATTTGTTTGTGACTAAGGAGCTGCTGATTAAACTTATGTTGATATTACTAAATTTCTCTCTGGAAGTTGTTTTGGGTTGTAAATGACCGGGACAATTTTTTCTTAAAGATAAACATCGGTGGGACTCATTAATAGCTGGGGTATTTTCAGGAAGAATAATATTTCCAACCCACAAACCTATGTTCATGGGGAAATTTGGAAAATACTCAAAGCATATTTACTCTATGCTCCTAAATTTGAGAATTAAACTTATTTACTAATCCCCCAGACTAATAAGGTGATTATGGTTATGATAGATGAAGCATCACAAGCCCCCTTATTCCTGGTTTGATACTCTGCTTTTGAGTGGTTTATTGAGCATCTGTGGTTCATGATATTTGTAGAATGTTATTAACAATAAAAATTAGATAATAAGAGCTTGCCCACTTTTCTAATTTCTAGTACACAGACTTTTAAAATACAGTGCATTACATATCTCTACAGTCACGAAGATAATTGGTTATATAGGCAGAATATATATATATATTCCTCAAATTAAGTCCCTGAATAGATTTAAGACTATCCAGAAATGATCTTCACATATCTTAAAATAGGTTATAAATATTAAGTATTTTTTTTTAAATTAGGCCAGGTGATTTCTGATTGTCAATGTTGGAATAGTAGATAATATGGAAATAAGTTAAAACCAAAATTAGAAAAGCTGTTACAAATTGTGCTATAAACCAAGCTTTCTTTTTATCCTCTGAAAAAGTTATTTTTTGAATTCCTATAGATTTGGAAAAGTCATTTATTAGACATTTGGTCCATGATGTCTCAGGTGTTTATATTATAAACACCTGCCTAAAGTATATCAAGATGGAAGATACTGTCATTGTTTCTCACCGGTAAACTCTCATATTTCATCATGAAATATTCATCTTAAATAACATTAGAATTAAATAGAGCCAACACAATTGTATCATTTTATTGATATGACTTTTTGCATAGGTTATGTCTATGCAAATATAACAAATTAGATTAGAAATAAATCCAAGGCTGCTCCATCCAACTTGCTAATGTCTGATTATTTTTCAGTGTACATAAAACCAGATTTTCCAATGAATATAGCCTTTGTGTTTTTAATTTTGTTTTAGACAAAATGATCTCTATATAAGAAAAGTTGGTAAAAGAGACTCCAGAAAAATATTTGTGCATCACAAACTCTGAGATTCAATATGCTATCTCTTTGAATTGATAGAGTTCCTTAACACAGATGAAAAATTTCTGTGATTTTACATAAACTGAACAGCTACTAGTTGAAGTAAGAATGTGTATCAAGCCCATCCACATGCTATCTGTCATTATAACATTTAGCCAATACCCAAAATTGCTGAACACATCCACTTGAAACATATCCGAATTCGTTACAACAAAATGGAATCAATAAACATCTAGCAGGTTTTTGTCATCTGCTTATTTTTTACAATATTAAATACTTGACGATATTAAATAATTTTATTCATGCCTCATTCCCATAGTTGCTGTTATTATTAATGATAAAGTTAAGTCAGAGTTTCCTAGTGTCTAGGAGACTTCCATGGGCAACTCTGGGTCTTATGTTCATTCTTTCAGGCAATCAGCATCCCATTTGGTAAAGAGCCACCAAGTGATAAATGCCTGTGTGATGAAATCTTCCAAAATAATTCATTTTAAAGAAGAGAGTAGGCAAGAGATTGTGAAAATTAAACTCTGTATTTTAAAAATTGTACATCCCTAACATTTTTTTCATTCATTCATTCAAAGTGTGTTTAATGCTTAAGATGATTCTAGATGTTGCTCCGGACTTAAGGGATACAAAGCTGAATGAAATAGTGCAGTGGTCAAGGAGTTCAGAGACTAGCTGGAAGGCCAGGTAAGTGCAAAGTAAAAATAAGACAAAAACGATAGGCATCCTTAGTTAGATGGTAAGTGGTTCCAAAACGTCTTTCCAAAAATGCGATGCTTGCCTTCAATCAGGAAAGAAACGTCAGAGTCAAATAATAAATGAGAGCTGCAGTAGTCAAGCCAAAGAAACAGCTTTACCTGGGGACAGGGACACACCATTGCACCACAGTCCAGGGGTTTTCAGCCCTGACAAAACCGCAATGTGAGGGAACAAGTTTCCTCTTTAGCAAAACAGTAGTAGTGCACAAGAAGTTAAAAGTACTTTCTGAAACTTGAAAGGCTACTTTTGAACCAAGTGCTCCTTATATAGCAAGTAATGAACCCAGGATGTTTTAATTAACCCCAAAGGCATTATATGTCTAAATTATAGTTTTATAATACAGTTTCAAAGAAAACTCTAGTTAAATTAATAGCAGGTAGATAAACACTACCAGTAAAATAATAAGAAATAATCAACACTGCAATGTGGTATATTTATAACACAGCCAATACAAGCTTTATACATAAATTGGTTATATCCTCACAGTAATCTTCTGAGATAGGTACTATCGTTGCCAATTGACAAATGAGAAAACCGAGCCCATGAATTTTGTTTTTATTCCAGAATATTATGGGGGCACAAATGTTTTGGTTACATAAATCGCTGTTGTACCTTTTGAATCAGAGTTTTAAGTGTGTCCATCCCCCAGTGAGTGTGTATTATACCTGTTAGGTGTGAACTGGAATTTAATAGAGGTATACAAGACTTTAAAATGATATATTTCTGATCCTTCAAGGGGGATATCAGAGAGAGACAGCTAAGCCTTCTCACGTAACTCTTACAATTAATAGAGAATGGAATTTTTCAAAGGCTGTTAAGTCTGACTTATTGCAGTAATATTAAATTTAGTATTTTAGACAGTGGCTATTCAATGATTTCTAGCCATTAAGATCTGCATTGGAATTAGCCAGTACTTCTTTCTAAGATCATAGTCTTTGTTGTCTGGACTCCAATATGCTTAATTTGAATTTGGATAACCTTGAGGATATAGGAATTCACAAAGTGGGCTTGGAAATGAGAAGTGAGACTTCTAGTACATTTCCATCACTTCCCTCAAAGCAAACTTCAGGGAGGACCATCCCACACCAGCGCAAACGCACACACCATCACACAGGTTATGCAAATAAAATAATTACCCATATTACTCAGTTACAATGAACTTAAAAATTTCTGATTTTTTTTTCTAGGCCCTGTTTGATTTTGTCTGTGTATATTATATGCTTGGTACTCTGATCTAGGTAGGATATAAAATTAAAAACAAAACAAACTCCTAGAGAGAAAGTTGAATTATTGAGCCATAATTTTGAATTGAGTTTTTTGGTGAACACACAAATAATTTAAGCATTGCACTCATGTTTTCTATTGTCATTGGCGGCTCTCTGAGGAATTACAGCATCTCATAATTCAGACTTGTTTACTCCAAGGTTAACGGCACAGTGCTTGGAGACCACAGGCGTATGGTATTCAGGACATGTACAGTAACACACTGTTCAGATGTGTAGTCTAAAAGCAATAGGCTATACCATATAGCCTAGGTGTAGAGTAGGCTGTACCATCTAGGATTGTGTAAATGCATTTCATGAGGTTCGCACGAGGAAATCGCCTAAGGATACATTTCTCAGAAAGTATCCACATTGTTAAACAATGCATGACTATTATGTTTCAAAGTGCCTGAAAAAATCTCTCTGCAAAAGCAAAGAGTCTTCTTGCACCAAGACCTCTACATCTATACTAAAACAAAACCTCCAAACAAAGGTGTTATTTTTTTCATACTCAAAACTTCCAGAATTATTTCTGTTAGGAATCACAATCAAAGTTAAGTAGCAGGGTAAGTAAGCCTTAGTGAGTCATTATGAAGTTTTAAAAAGCATATATATATGGTACATATATATATACGTATATGGTGCATATATATATATATATATATATATGGCATTTACAGTTTGCAAGACAAAGTTCCCAATAAACAAGAAATAGATGGACTTGGAAACTGCTGAGCAGGTTTTCAAAGGCAAAATCTCCAAGTGTTTTCAGCTAAATGTGTTTTGTGGCCTCACTGACCTTTCCATAAGAATATTGTTAAGAAATCATATTACTTGCAAATTATTAAAGAGCGGAAATAGTGTACACTGTAGCAATAATATTTTAAGTATCTCTTATAAATAAAACAAAAGTTCAAATTTTAATTAGGACAGGTTAATACAAAGTATGTTGCAAAGGAAAAGGAAAAGCAATTTATTCAATTATTTTCAAAGAGGAAAGGGAGTACAAAAATGTTGGAACTGAAGAATCTGTCAGAGAGAAGATATATGAGAACTTAACCTTTTTTGGCAATGCCTTTACAATACTTTCACTCCATCCTGAATTGCCTTGACCCATCGTATTAGCCTTTCTTGTTTCCCTTAAAGTGTGTTCCCATCTTGTTTTGACTCCATTTTGCTGAATTCAGTCTCCAAATAAAGTTCTTTCCACTGCCATCTCTTTCTGAGACATAGACCCATGCTTTTATCCCCTTACTGCTTAGCTTCTCTTGTCAATTTCATGAATTTTCCTTTCTAGTATTTTTCCTTGTGCTTCATTTTTCAGGTCCAAAATATCGCACCCATTTGGTAATCATGGTTTCAAGGAACAAGACTTGCTCAAGAAACCTAAGGGAAAAGAAGTAGTTTCGAGAGGATGTCCATATTCAGGAACTCAAGAGTATCTGGGCAGCCCTTCTTCTGAAGGGCAGGAAGGCAGGCAGCTCTTAGGACCAGTCAAGTCTCTGTCCCTGTCACAAAGATACTGCATGAATGATCTTCTTCAGATGTTTACTCAATTTTTACTTTCTCTTCTTTTTTATATCTCTCACTAAAACCTTTTTTTTTTAATATCACAGTATTAAGGGGGTACAAATGTTTTTGCTACATGGATACACTGTATAATGCTGAAGTCAGGGCTTCAGTGTGCTGGTCACCAGGACAGTTTTCGTTGTGCCCGACAAGTAAGTCTTTACCCTCACACCCCACCCAACCTCCTCCTTACTTAGTTCCAATGTCCTTTACATCTTTTTGTGCCCATGTGTACCCAATGTTAAGTTCCCATTTATTAGTGAGACTACGTGGTGTTTGCTTTTCCATTCCTGAGATATTTCACTTAGGATAATGCTGAAGGACATTATTTCATTCCTTTTTGTGGCTGAGTAGTACTCCATGGTGTGTGTGTGTGTGTGTGTGTGTGTGTGTGTGTGTGTGTGTGTATACACACACCATATTTGCTGTTGGAAGTAATGGATCAGTTGTAGGACAATGAGGGAAAGAGTGGATTCAACAATGAGTCTAAAGATTTTGGCTTGAGTTACCAAGTGGGTGGTGGGGACGTGTATTAAGTTGAACAACACTGTGGTGAGAAGAGCTGGGGGGTGCAGATAGAGACTTGTTTCATGCATCTGGACTAGCATTTTCTCAGATGCATCCTTTATTGAGAATATCTCCTCCTTGTTACTGTCCTTCTTTTATTCAGCAGGTATTTAATAAATGGCCATTAGATACCAGGCATCGTGCCAGATGGTTGGTATTTCTAGTGAAAATAAAGACGCATCTGCTGCCCTTATAAAACTTCTAGGCTAATAGGAGAAATAGAGATGGTAATCAAATAGCCATACAATGAAAGTAAAACCGCAACGTTGATGCATGCTAAAAATCAGAGCGGTACATAATAATGTGCTCCACTAAAATAAAGTGATTTTACTAGTTATGGCAGTCTTGGGAAGTTTTCCTGGAGAGATAATACTAAACTGATAGCAGATCAGTGATTCTGTGAAGGGGGAATAAGAAATGTAAAGGGAAGAAATTTGGGAACTACCTGGAGCTCATAAAAGACAACAGTCTTAGCCTGGATTCCTTTACAACTACAGCAGAGTCTACAGCAATCAGTGTATGGGCTACTCGTTTATTAGGGAATGCAAATCCTGTGTAGTTAGCAGGCATGAGTCAAAAGAGAGAGTGAGACAGGGAAGGAGGGAGAACCAGTGGAAGGTACGTAATTGAGTTGGCCACTGTTGAACGCAAATGATGGCTCTATGCCATGGGGCCATTATGCATAAGAGAGGAAGGAAGAAAGCAAGGTAGGATAAAAGAAGTTTGGAATTTGTCCACCACCTCTCTTCTCTCATTGGAAAACATTTGCTCCATAAGCTATTAACCCCTCCATGCTTCCAAGCTGAGCATGCATGACCAGGCACCAGGCAGAGTCTCACAGCATCTCTCGCCATAGTGTGAGGATGCACCATGAGCACTGCAGGTCATTTTCACCTGCAGTTAATCACTCGTAGTCCACGCAGAGCTGCTCACTGCAACAGCCATTGGTACAGGACAGATGAGGCCTAGGGAACCTCAAGCAAGGTAGAAGATCTGTTTGATACGAGAGAGGAAAGGAAGAACAGAAAAAGAAGGGACTTGAGAGCTGAGTAGGGGTCTGACCATGCGAGACATTGAAGGCCAACTGAAGATTTTTGATTTTATCTTAAAAGAAATGGAAAGCCAATTTTTGCTGTTCAAAGTAGGGAAACAGCATGATCAGGCTTGCATTTCAAAAATCACCCTGCCTGCGTACTAGAGAACACATTGAAGGGAGAGGGAGTAGACACAGGGGGACCACTCAGCGGAAACGTGGTCCAGCCAGAGTGGTCACAGTGCAGACAAGGGGGCAGATCCAGGAGATACAGAGAAGAAAATAGCAACAGAATTTAGTGATGGATTGAGCATGGGTGTTGAAGGAGAAAGCTTGATGTGGAGGAAGATGCCTGGGGTTTTGTCTTGAGTACTTGGATGGATACTGCTGCCATTCACAGAACAGTACAGTAGGGGGAAATCAGATGTGGAAGGGGAAAATTATGGATTCACTTTTGAAACATTAAGTTGGAAATATCCTTCAGACATAAAAGAGATGTTAAGTTAATCCATTTTATAGGTGTTGATGATACTAAATGGTCTATTTGTAAATACTGTAATTGAAATAAAAATATTTTATACCCCATTTATACTTTATTTTATATATCATTTATAGATATTTCCCGATCAGAGGCAACTGAAAGTAACTAAGGTTAATAGGTAAATTCTGATTCTTCTCAACAGTATAGAACAGAATACAACCATTTTTAGAGTACATGAAGTTGAACTTTTATTTGGAAAGTTGAATTTCATGTATAATGAAAATATTTTTAAACCATACATATTCATAAGCATAATACAAACACCACCTACAATTCAACACATTTAATAAAGTTCTACTATGAATATTAATCTAAGTCAAAGGAAAAGGTAATTGGGTGAATCTGTTCTACATACCTTTTATCTCTTTCCGTGATGTAATTAAACAATTTAAGGTACAAAACAAAGCAAGATGTGGCTGAACCCTACTTATTTCACTATAGGAACACTAGGATATATACTACCAACAGTTTACAAACCCAATTCCATTATAATCAATTTAAAATTGTTACAACGATCATATCTTAATGGCATGTAAACATATTTAGGGTTTCAATTTGGCAATTATGTTTTAAATGCTTAGAAAAACACACCAACATTTCTCATTATTGTCCTCTCTTTAGCTTATCTCTTCCATGAGTATAAAATAGGGAAAAAAATACTATTTGAGACTTCCAGCATAATTTCATTGTGCTCTACATTTTTATAAACATGGGTACATCTAAAATATTGATGCCTTTATACCAATAGAATAAAACCACCAAATTCACATTTTTCTTATAAATAGACATGCAAAATTAGTGGAAAACACTTTTGTATAGCAAAGACCCTGCTTAATTTTCTTCTGATTAATAATTTTCAATGAACATGTGCAAATCATACTGTTCATTGAACAGTAGACATTGTATTTTCTGTAGATTAGTTTTTCTATAAAAATATATTTATGTGCTCACAGGATAAAAGTTGAGTTGGTGTGTGTGAGGTGACTTTTAGATACATAATTAGATTAAAGGTTTGCTTATGAAGTTAAAAGGCATCTTAACTTTGATCATTTTCAAATTTTTCTTTATTAAAAAAGAACACCCTGTGACAAAGATAAGGTAACTGAGATGGTCATTAGCACTTTAGAATTGAGACAGTTTGAAGCAAAGGAATTAAGCAACTAGCCTAAGGTTTATGTACAAAATCAGCGCTAGAACTAGGAAGAGAACTTGGATTTTCCTACCCTTGGACAGCTCTCACCAACCATCTTTGAGATTATATACAGCCTATTATATTAAAATAATATTGACAGTAGACTAGAGAAAGTTAGTGTAAAGCCAATTAAGAACAAAGTTCTAAATATCGGCTGCTGCCTTATCACTCAGTGGGCATTTTGCAATTAATTATCACGTTTATAATCACCATTGTACACCATGGGCTCTGTTATTCATTTGAGGGAAAGGAATGAAATCCATTTTAACTTAACTTGGATCTTTGCTTTTTCATTTGAAGCTTATTCTGACTCATAAAACATAAACATAATATAATTTCACAATTAAAATCAGGTACAGTCCTGGACCTATTCCTTCTGTGCTAAAGACTCCCAATAGAAGCCAAATAGTATTGAGAAACGGTAATAGTGATAGCAAAAGGTAGTCATAATCCAATCTTATTTTTCATATCTGTAAGTTTTGACCATTTAGAAAACATAAATAGGAACACCCTTGATTCTCAGACAACCGAAGGAAAACATTGGAGTAGAAGAAGAGCAAATATTTCAGTCTTTGTGTTAATTTCTGACTTAAAGATTATTAAATATCTAATGAATATATTCCTAATGGTTTTTTTTTTTTTTTTGACATTATTTCCAACCTACATGACTCTTTTCAAACCACGTTTTGGCTGATGACAAAGAAGAGAGAATAAAATAGTAGCAGAACTAAACTTGCAAGTTCCAACTTTTCCCTCATCAGTAGCTGAACACCACAACTTCCTCCCAGATAAATCCAAACATGATGACAGTTTCTGCAGAAAAGTTGCACCTTAGAAATCAGACGTGGATGGAGCTCAAGTTGCCCTGATGGATGTGTGGTTGGAGGACCAAGATGCCTTCCCCCTTTCATATGCTTACTTCCAGGAGTACGATCAAATCCTGAGCCCATGAAGTATGGTGTTAAGTAAGACACTCTTTTCCTGCCTATGCATTTTACAGGATATGTGATATTAAAAGGACAATTAGATATTCCATGTGCATTACTGCATTGGTCATTATCAATGGCCCTAATTTTGGTCCCCAAGGAATATAAGGCATCGCCTAAATCAATGCTGAAGATTTAACAGTATACACCAATAATTACAGTTCAAAAAATAAAGTTAAAATATCTGAGTCAGTTTCACTTAAACACAGTTAAGAATTTGAGGGTAAGGTGAAAAAATATTTCCATAAAATGAAAAGTTGAACACAACTTTACTGATACATATGCACAATCCTTGAACTTGGTGTACAATTTTAAAAGGACCAACAGCCCACGTACCAGGAAATGAATTCCCTGAATTTGTACTCGCTGTGACAGAACAAAAGAACATAGGAGGAAAAGGTATCACCATAAAGATGTTTAAAATGTGATACAGGCAAACATACGCACAGGAATTTCTACTGTAAACAGTTTTTCTTTGTTGGGGGGTGGCCAGGGTAGGAATACACTCAATAACAAAAACTTATTTTTAAAAATATGAAAACTTTTCCCTCAATATTCATATGATATTTTATTTTGAGACTGTTGAACAAAGCAATAGAAGAACAAAATCCAAGTGCTTTATACAAAGTCTTCCATTTTGGAACCTCATGTTATTGGTTGTAGCTCTGAAATGATGAAAATGGTATCTTACTATATACTCTAGCTGTACATACATGCCTGTTAATGTTCTTTTTATCACTTCAAAATAAAACACATCTATATTTTAAATTGTGTAAATATTAACAAAATATGTACAATGCATTCATGAAATATGTGCAAGCATACCATTATATAAACATAGAAAAAGGTAAAAGCAGTGAATTTGGAAATGAAAATATTAAATAGATACAGCTATTACAATCCAGAACAATGGATACCTTATGCTTATCCTTTAATAAAATAATCTTCTGACCGCTGCTTCCTTTGCAGCTAAATGTAGTCTAAGGAAAAACAGAAAACAAAAAAACAAAGATGCTTGTGTATGTCATAACTGATACAAACAAACAAAAAAAAAATTCATGTTGAAACTGAGAAAGTTATAATTCTGTTTACACGTGACCATCTCTGGGCAAATAGTTAGGAGCTCAATAAATACTAGTTGATTGTTTACCTAAGACTTTTGGTACTAAAATTTAAATAATAAATTTAGACTGTATATATTCAATGAGCTATTTTAATAAGACATTCATATTCCTTTTTACATTTTAAATATCCAGTTTGCCTATGATCTTTTAACCTGCAGTGAAGCACCGTCACTAAAACATTTCTCAGAGACTGAATACAAACGTGCACATGGAGATGAACCCACAAGGTAGCAACAGCTACGCAAACACACCGAACAGTCAAATCAGGCAAATACGGAGTACACTGAATGGGTCCTTTGGATTCCATTGCAGTGACTCTAAATACAGGATTTGTTTTGTGTTCTGCATTTTGAGCACCAGAAACAAAAACCAAAGCAAAAACGAAACATAGGCTGGAAGGGCTTGGTATTTTATTTTTTGAAGGCAGTGCTATTTTCTCAACATAATTTGCAGATTGTTGAATTTTGGATGAAATCTTCAGCCAACATGTTTCTATTCCTATACGAAAGTTTTTGCTTTTTTGAACAGATACACACAGAAGGTTGAGGTGAACCAGTTATGTGGCTTACACGGGTTGTATTTATGCCCGGAGTGGAAAAGTTGCCGTAGAGCTTCCATTGCTTTCCACAGATCCTTTCTCCTTAGATCCGGCGTAAGCGCCGATGAATGATCCATCTTCATTGAACAGGGCGTGCTCCCCTTCTCCGTACTCAACCAAGCTGTCAGCGCTCTCTGTGGCCTGAATATCCCTATTAAGGGACCGAAGGCTTCCTTTGAGAGGTTTCTCATCACTGTCACTAGAAAACAAAAAGAACCGTTTAACAAAATCTAATATTCATATTCTTATAAAGCAAGACTCATTCATAAGTGCTAAAGTCTTATAATTTTCAGCACATTCATATTAGCATTGAAGACAGAGCCATAAAACTCAAATGACACTTCCACAAATAAATGTTTAAAAAGTCATAACCAATTTGTACATTGTGGGTAACTGAGAAACAATTTTCTATTATTCACAACTTTTCTGCTTCCCAGAAGCAGAAAATGGGGAGCTTAGCTTTCGTGGTACCTGTGCAGATCAACCTGTTGACATCCATAGTGGCTTCTCTGGTCTGAATGTCTGTGTTCCCCCAAAATGTGTATGTTAAAACCTGGTCACCAATGTGATAGTGTTAGGAGATGGAGCCTTTAGGAAATGATTTGGCCATGTGGGTGGAGCCCTCATGAATGGGATTTATGCCCTTATAGAAGAGGCTCCACACGTGTTCCACCATGTGAGGACACAGTGAGAAGGTGCCATCTCTGAACCAGAAAGTGGACCCTCGCCAGACACTGAGAATGCTGGCAACTTGACTTTATACTTCCCAAACTACAGAACTGTGAAAAATAAATTTCTGTTGTTTATAAGCCACCCATTTGATGGTGTCTTCTTAAAGTAGCTCTAATGGACTAAGACAGAGGACAAATGTTATTTCCCCTGCTTTCCTGAGCTTTCAGAGTTCCCAGACCCCATGTCTTGATCTTCTGTCTTTACTTTTGATCCTGGAGATTCTCCCATATCCTTCCAAAAATATCTCTTTTGTTTAGATTAATCAACCATATTCTGTTTCCCGAAACCAAAAAACTTTCTTTAATATAGTTGAGAAACTAGTATGTTACCTTGGAACAAAAAGAAATGGCTGGCATTTTGAACATAAATAATGTGAGTATCCTACATTTATGGGATGGGTTTTATTCTTCAACAAAAGCAACTCTGAGTTAGTAAAATGCCTATCCAATGATACAATCTTCTAAATTTTTGATCAGGATTTTTTAAGTGCCTACTCATATTACATGATGAAGCTGTACACCAAATAAAGTGATCTTAGAAAATTCTCAAAAAGAAGAATGTGGAAAAAATATAATTAAAATGTATACAGCACTTTATAATATGTGGTATTCATCAGTGCTGTTCATCCAATATGTCTGGCTCTCAGCTTTCTGGGAACATGGCAGGGTGACACTTTCCCACTCACTGTGAATTACATATCAATGTTTAACTTGCTTTGGCCAAAAAAAAAAAAAAAAGTGAGCAAAGGTGACATATGTCACTTTCAAATGGAAGCTTTAAAGCCAGTGCTCAATTTGTTCTGTTTCCACTGTTGCGGTGACCCTGCTTCCTCATCCCCTAGCCAGTGCTCCTAAGTGACTAAGATGATCAGTGTAATCTGTGTAGGACACATAACTACACATAACTTGAGAAAGAAAAAGCTTTTAGAGTTGCTTCTGACGGACACATAACACAAACTATGCTGACTGATACAGGAATTGGCTCCAGAATTACAATATTGCAATTATAAAAACAAATCAAGAAAAAAAGATGTAGCATTGGCTTAAGGGCCAGCAACAAGCAACAAAGCAAAATAATGAAGAAACTATTATCAGAATCTAGAAGGACGAGGACTCATGTTGTGGAAGGGCACAGTATCTAGTAAAACCGTCTCCTGGGATAATGTGGAGAATAGACAATTTTCCTGGTGAATGTGCAGTTTTGGGGAAAGAGGTTGGAAAACATGAATTACTTTAAAGGGATGTCATGAAATAATGCTGGGGATGATGTTACCTATCCTTTTAAATAAGCAGCAGAGTATGGGGAAGTGAGTTTCCAGACAAGACATTGTTTTAGTTTTCTTGCCTGTAAAACTGAACTAATGTTAATTGTCTTTCCAAGATATTTTGAAAAGCTATGAAAGGTCCTCAGTGATCCCTGTCTCGTGGGATTTGAGCCCTTCTATAATCTCCCTTTGAATGTGGGTTAAGCTTATTGACTCCCTCCTATAGAATACAATAGAAACAATGAGATAACTCTTCCAAGATTACATTATGAAAGGACCATGACTTCCAACTTGGATACTCTCTCTTGCTCTCTTGCTAGCTCACTCTAAAGAAAGCCAAATGTCATGTTGTGAACTGCTCTATAAAGAAATCCACATGGTGGGCGGGTACGGTGACTCACGCCTGTAATCCTAGCATTCTGGGAGGCCAAGGCCGGAGGATTGCTTGAGCTCAGGAATTGGAGACCAGCCTGAGCAAAAGGGAGACCCCATCTCTACTAAAAATATTAATAGAAAAATTAACCGGGCATCATGGCACGTGCCTGTAATCCCAGCTACTCCGGAGGCTGAGGCAAGAGGATGCCTTGAGATCAGGAGTTTTAGGTTGCAGTGAGCTATGATGATGCCACTGCACTCTACCTGGAGTGACAGAGTAAGACTCTCTGTCTCAAAAACAAAACAAAACAAAACAGAAAACAGGAAGAAAGAAAGAAATCCACATGATATCAAACTAAGGATGACCTCTGGCCTGTGAAGAACTGAAGCTTCTTGTTTCAACAGTCTATACAGAACTAAATCCTGTTGACAGCCAGATTAATGGCCGGAGAAGTAGATTCTGCTCCAGCCGAGCCTTTAGATGAGACCACAGCCCTGGTCAAGCCCTTCTGCAGCCTCATGAGAGATCCTGAATCAGAGGTGCCTAGCTAAGCCATGCCTGAATTCCTGACTCATGAGGACTTTGAAATAATAAATGGTCATTGTTCTAAGCTGTCAGGTTTTGAGAGGTAATTGTTATGAAGCAACTGATTAACACACCAGTAATGAGCACCATTTGCAAAGTTACAAAATTCTTTTTCTTTCTTTCTTTTTCTTTCTTTCTTTCTTTCTTTCTTTCTTTCTTTCTTTCTTTCTTTTGTTTCTCTCTTTCTTTCTCTTCCTTCCTTCCTTCCTTCCTTCCTTCCTTCCTTCCTTCCTTCCTTCCTTCCTTCCTTCCTTCCTTCCTTCCTTTTTTTCATCTTTTATGTCCTAGCTTATCTCTTTTAGATGATCTTTTTTCCAAAATCTCTCCTATGCAGAAATAGTTGCTTCCTCTTGTGCTCTCTTATTC
>CAUYRT010087756.1:0-17835 GCA_963574885.1 Lepilemur ruficaudatus | reverse complement strand
TCACTCTGCTGCCCGGGCTAGAGTGAGTGCCGTGGCGTCAGCTAGCTCACAGCAACCTCAATCTCCTGGGCTCAAGCGATCCTACTGCCTCAGCCTCCCGAGTAGCTGGGACTACAGGATGCGCCACCATGCCTGGCTAATTTTTTCTATATATTTTTAGTTGGCCAATTAATTTATTTTAAGTAGAGACGGGGTCTTGCTCTTGCTCAGGCTGGTTTCGAACTCCTGACCTTGAATGATCCGCCCTTAGCCTCCCAGAGTGCTAGGATTACAGGCGTGAGCCACCACGCCTGGCCTTGCCTGGCCATATCTTTAATGTTAGTAAGAATAATGTTTTTTCTTTTTCCTGAAAGCTACTAGATCTCCTTTGGCAATATCTTCTGGGCTTAGTACAGTAGTATAATACAACACTCTAATCTTCTGCCTTCTCTGAATGGTCGAGGCTGTTCTTCATTCTTCTCTGTCCCCATACTTTAAATGTTCAGAGTTGAGTTTTGTCTTAATTATAACTAGTGTTTAATTATATTTTTGCAGCTTAGTCTCTATCTGGTATCATAAAATACAATTCACTTGGCCTTATATTTTCCATTTATGAAATTTCTGACAAGTTTAGGATGCATTCTGTCTACTAAAGATGTTATACATTACTAAAAGAGGATATTTTCATCTGAAGTGGTCACAGAAATTTCCCTATAGTGGATTTTTAAAGCAGTGTTTTCATTTGTGCTCTTTAATTATAATTTCTGTTATAGGAGGCTTAGAAAGAAATGTACTAATTTTATTTTTGTTATCTATACTTTTAGGTTTAACAATGATCCATCCATAGATGTTCTCTTACTGACAACTCACGTTGGTGGCCTGGGGCTTAACTTGACAGGCGCTGACACGGTGGTATTTGTGGAGCACGACTGGAATCCCATGCGAGATCTACAAGCCATGGACCGGGCCCATCGCATTGGGCAGGTAAAAGTCACCTCTCATAGGTGTGAACCTGTGCACTGGGGAAAATACTCCCTCAAAAAGATAGGAAGCCTTGGCTCAAGTTCTTGCTCTGATGTTAACAAGTGTTGTGACCTTGGACAGATTACTTAACTCTTTTGTGGTACCACTTCCCTCAGTGAGGTGCTTGGGCTAAGAAAACCTGGGTCACTGTCCATTCCTAATATTCTGTGATTTCTGCAAACATTTTGAGCTCATAGGGCCAGACAAAATAAAAATCTAATCTAATTAGATAGTAGAAAGTACTATAGAAGCCCCCTGACTTGGTGAACCTCAAAGCTTACCAATTTGTGCTACGCTCATTTAACTCTTTTTCTTACTCAGAAACGTGTGGTTAACGTGTACCGATTGATAACCAGAGGAACGTTGGAAGAGAAAATAATGGGTTTGCAGAAATTCAAAATGAACATAGCGAATACCGTTATTAGCCAAGAGAATTCTAGTTTGCAGAGTATGGGGACCGATCAACTTCTTGATCTGTTTACTCTTGATAAGGTAAAAAAACTTCTATAATTTGTTGTATCTTTAAAGTATTATTAAAGGAACAGCAGAAGGCATTCACTAGTATCCACTAGATAACCCTATGAGGGAATTCTTTTTTTTTTGAGACAGAGTTGCTCTGTTGGCCTGGATAGAGTGCAGTGGCATCATCATATAATAGCTCACTACAACCTCAAACTCCTGGGCTGAAGCAATCCTCTTGGCTCAGCCTCCTGAGTAGCTGGGACTACAGCTACAGTCACTAATTTTCTGTTTTTAGTAGAGACAGGATCTCACTCTTGCTCAGGCTGGTTTCAAACTCCTGAGCTGAAGCAATCCTCCTGCCTTGGCTTCCCAGAGTGCTAGGATTATAGGCGTGAGCCACCAGGGCTGGCCAGTGAGGGAATTCTTGGTGCCCATATAAACCTCTTCGGGCATACTAGGGGATGTGTAAAGTTTTGATTTTTTTGGTTAATGTCTACAGTGTCTTGCTTGAAGGTTTCTTTCCTTAGTCCTTTCCTGTTAAAGGACAGTTTATCATGGAGTCAGTGAAACTCATAGGTGGGAGTCTGGCCCCGTCTCCTGATAACTGGTGACTTTAGGGACATTTACTTCTCTGAGCTTCTACATCTATTTTATTACATGGTTGTAAAGATAAAGTGAAATAATATATGTTAGCAGTTAGAAAGGATGCCTAGTGTAGATTCTCAAATAGTAGCCATTGTTACTTGCGGATGATAGAACTAATATATCAGTTAACAATCCATAATCAAAAGGATGCACCTGCTGGAAATATCAGTTTGTCTTATAAAACTAATAGGGTTGGACTCAAAGTCCTCCATAGGATCAGCAAATCAATTGCATTCCTCAGTATAAATTATAGTGAGAAATAGCATTATATAATGAAATTAAAACTAGCCATTATAGGGCCAGGTGTGATGACTCACACCTGTAATCCCAGAACTTTGGGAGTCCAGGGCAGGAGGATTGCTTCAGACCAGGAGTTGGAGACCAGCCTCGGCAACATAAGGAGACCCTGTCTATACAAAGAGAGTAAATAATTAGCTTGGCATGGTGGTGCATGCCAGTAGTAGTCCCAGCTACTTGGGAGGGTGAGGCAAGAGGATCGCTTGAGTCCAGGAGTTTGAGTCTGCGGTACTACTGTACTCCTGTCTGGGTGACAGAGCAAGATTGTCTACAGAAAACAAAAAACAAAAATACCCAACAAAAACTAGCTGTAATAACAGAATTGTAGTATCCAAGTCTGAGGAAAAGTAGCATTCCGGGTACTACATTTTAAACAGTAACAATAAGTCTACAATGTGCTATTCCAAAAAAAAAATAATAATAATAAGTCCCTAATGACTAGAATCAAGGAAGGTTCTTCAATCATATCATATAAAGTAAGTGAAAGATCAAGAGATGTTTAATATAGAAAAAAGAAGCCTTAAAGAAAATAGCTCTTATTCTGTTTGAAACAGTATTCTTATGGGTGACTTTTAGTGAGCAGAACTGGGCTCAGGGGAATGTTCCAGGGAAAGAGAGCTATTGTCATAAAGGCCTGTTGGGACAATTGACAGAATTTGAAAATGGACTAATGAACATTTTAGTATATCAGTGTTACAGTTCCTTAATCTGATCTTTGTATTTAAGAGAATGTCTTTGTTCTTAGGGATAAAGAGACATGATGTCTACAACTTTCTCTCAGATGCTTAAGGGAAAAAACTGATTTCCCACCTATATTTCTGACTAATACATATATCCATATATACACACCTAAGCACATATGTATGAGGAGAGAGAATGAAAAAGCAAATGAGTTCTTTGTAATGTTCCTATAATTCTTCCATAATTTTGAAGTTCTTTCCAAATGATAACTAGAGCTATGGGAAAATAGAATGGGTTATCCTTTTGAGATCATGAACTTCTCCATCACATGAATTATTCAACTATATTGAATTGGAGTGTTAGAAACAAATGTGATATTTTAAAGCAAAATATAATTTCTGAAGTTAATCTTTCATTTTATCTTTTTGCTAATTTTAAGGATGGCAAAGCAGAAAAAGCTGACACCTCTACTTCTGGAAAAGCAAGTATGAAATCAATTCTTGAAAACCTGAGTGATCTTTGGGATCAAGAGCAATATGATTCAGAATACAGCCTGGAAAATTTTATGCATTCTCTCAAGTAACTATCAAATATTGTAAATGCAATTGCTGCTAGTTCAGTTACATTTCTGCTGATATTCAGCAAATTTCTAAGTTAATGGTGAACTTTTAATTCAATGTGTAAATAGATCTGAAGAATATTCAGCATAACGCTGGCTCTTGTTTCACTGGGGGGAACAAGTTATTCTCAAATATTTGCACTGTATTAAATTTAAATGTTAATGTGAAATGGTTTAAATTTTACATACTGAAAAGCTGCAGAGCAGAGGAACCAAACCAGGTTTACGTGTGCTACCAGGAGGTGTTCTTACTGGGAACAAGCCTCCTATCTTTACATAGTCACTTTGTACAGGACGATATCCATGAGTACTTTAGTGTTCGTGTACATTTTTTCTTTTAAATAGAACTTGTTTTTATAATTGATGAAAAAGAGGGCTTTTTTTGTATAAAAGCCTTAATGAGCCATAATTTTAAGAATATAAGAATAATGACTATGATATTGGTCAGTCTCGGAACATGAAAATGTTAGACAATGAATTTAGGTCCTTGGTGGAAACCTTTATATATTTAATGTAGCTGCATAGTGTTTTTCAAATCTTTAACATCATTTTTTCAACTTTTAAAATATAATAACTATTCTAAATACAGGTAATGGTATATTTAAGGCTACCATAACATCCTATTAAGAGGGTGGTGTTTTTTTTTTAATTTATCTAATGGCTAGGATATAGCCAGATTCAAAGAACATATGTACTCAATAGGTTTCAATCATATATATATTTTTTGTAACTATGAACATATACAGTTTTCCAGAAGTAGATTTTACACTGTTTAGAATTCCAAAACCTATGTGAAAAGACTGTTTATTGTAGTAAGGCATGATTGAAACATAAAAGGGAGAAAGATTACCTTTTTATACACAAACAAACATACACAGATACACATATCTCTATGCACAAATGTACCTATCCTGCACCCAAAATTGTGCCTGGTATTGGCACTAAAATCATGTAGTTATACTGGGCAGCAATAAGAATTGGGCATGAAACTGATTAGTGTTAGAAAAGTGAGCTCAATGGTGAGGGTGGGTATATGTAGGTAGATATGCATGTATGTGTATGTATATATAATTTTATAAATTTCACACAAATTAATACATGCCTGTGTGCATACATATGTATGGATCTATTTGTATATATATGTACAGGTAATAAACATCCCCAAGGTTTGTGGCTGGCCCTACACATAAGGCATCAGTTTAAAAACCATCAGACCTCAACTGTACAATAACGTGTTTTGTTTAAAATTAAAATTATACTGTTCTGCAGCATTTAGACATGGACATTTGTCACATTTCAGTAGCTTTGACAACCATACTGTAACATTAAACCTAGCATTCCACGAGAGAATAAATATAAGATTGAAACTATAAAATATATGCAACTGTGTGTGTTATTTGTAGGAAATGATCACTAGAAAGAACAAGATTAAAATTAGTTCACATATATAGGTTTTTAAAAAGATGAAGACCACATGGAAACTCATGACTTTATATAGACTATCCAATGTTCTTGAGTTGAATTTTTTATTAACTATTTACTATTTCCATAAACCAGCTCTATAATATAGCTCAAAGTAATTAATTGATACATTGCTACCTACATACTCTTAGAAAAAAAGAATTCGTACCATAAAAATTAGTTTTTCCCCCCCAGTTTGAAAGATTAGATAGAGGTGGTTTAAATTTTACAAGAGTTTCATCTAAAAATACATGTTAAAAATATTTCTAGAAGGACAGACAGGAAAATGATAATTGTAGTTGTCTCTGAATGAGAGATAGGAGCCAAGGCTGAGGGGAAAACGTGGTTATAACGTTTAAAAAATAACCTTTTGAGTTGTGAAATACTAAGACATACATTCCAGCTTTCCATATAAAGCAAAACATAAGCAAGAACTAAGTCTTCTCAGTTAAGCGACCTAGTCACAGTAGTACATCTTAAGAATGGAGACATGGGGAAAACTGAACTGGGTAACGAATGCCATTAAAGAACTGTTGTCAGCTGTATGGGTGTCATGATTTGGTAGTTATGCTTTTTAAAATGTGTGGGTGTGAGAAATAAAACAAGCATGATAAAACATTGATAACCATTTTAAACTGGGTAATGGGTTCACAAATATCCATTGTATTGTTTCCCTATTTTTTATGTGTTTATAATAGGGAATTTCAAACAGTTAAAAATAATTATAGATTCAGAGATTATCAGTCTCAGCACTCATGTTTCCTGTAGAAATATCTTAAAATTTGGGTGTCCGGGTATAATTTTTCTTTCTCATATATACATAGTTTTATATACACAGACACACACACCTTTATTCCACAAACATTTCTCCAAAAAATATTCTAGTCTTTGAACAAGAGTTTATCATAATGGTAACAAGGGCAAAAGTCTTTAATGTTTGGGACTGATCGAACTGGTATATCCTTATTCCTTGTGGATGGTTTATAGGAACTTATCCAACAGTAAATATGTGACCACTTAGAGGCAAAAGTGTAAATACAGGAACATAATAGAAATTATAGAAAAGTAGTGATCATTCCATCACACATCTGTCCTAAATATTTAATCTCAATACATTCTACTGCAGATCTCAGTTTCCCAGAATACATGCTGGCATCAGTGGTATCTAAAGTGAAATTGATGGCAGGGAAGATGTATTATGCCAGAGAACTCAGTGTGAATCAATAAAACAAAAACTTGAGTTATATCAATTATTAGAAAAATGTTTGCTATTCACACACAGCCCAGTCAGCCATCTCTAATGAGATTGAAATTGCTTCCTGCATCAAGAAAGGATTCCTATGAGGCTCTGATAAATGCACTGAAACCAGGGAAGTTCTGTTGAATATTATATAGGCTGAGATTCTAATTTCCATCTAGAGATAAGAGACTCAGTCCCTTCCATAAATCTACAAAGAGATCATGTATTCAAATAGTACTAGAACAAGCATCCATGAGCCCAGAAACACAAAGTTATCTATGAGAAGTCAGAATCCCAGGCCTGCACCACAGGTAAGTTTAAGGTCTGGGTTTATGCTAATTGTGTACTATGGGAACCACAAGTCAAGAAAATATAATAAATTCTGGCACCCCAGCAGAAGCAAATACAAAACTGCCCTATAAGGAAAGTTTCAGGTAAGGTCCCATAGGATTACCATAAGGGGAAAGATTAAGTTTACACACCATATATATATATTAACATCATCTATAAGAGGAAAAGTCAGTAGATACAAACAGAATTAGTTCTTTAAGAATTGCAAACAAAATAATCTGAAATACCACAAGACAATATGATTAAAATAATTAGATATAAAAATAAGGAAATAATATGAAAGATTAGACAAATTTGAAAAAAACCAATAAATAAAATAGTTATCAATGCAGATTAGACACAGTTGAAAAGAAAACATGTGAACTAGAATGTTAACATACAAAATTACCTATAATGCAATGCAGAGAGATGAATTAATAGTAAGAAAGTCTACAGCCATACCACCCTGAACATGCACGATCTCATCTTATCTTGGAAGCTAAGCAGGGTCAGGCCTGGTTAGTACTTGGATAGGAGAAAGTAAGAAAGAGAAGGCAAAAATCATGGAAGATAGAATTAGAGAATCTAATCTAATATAGACTTATTAGGAGGTCCACAAGGAAAGGGAGATCATAGGAAAATAGACAGGAGTCGCCCTTGAGTCAGGTCTATTTTTTGGACACCCCTGCATCCATCAACAAGTTCTATCATCTCTAGCTACAAAATATATTCTAAATCTGTTCCCCCTTCTCCATTTCCACTGCTTCCATTGTAGTTCCCACCACCATCTTGCCTCTCCTAGACTACTGTCTTCTAACTCTGTGGTCTCCAGTGCCCAGGCTGTGAACCAGTACTTGTCCGTGGCCTGTTAGGAACTGGGCCACACAGCAGGAGAGGAGTAAGCGAGCAAAGCTTCATCTGTATTTACAGCTGCTCCCCATCGCTCACATCTGCCTAAACTCCCCTGTCCATGGAAAAATCGTCTTCCATGAAACCAGTCCTGCTGCCAAAAAGTTCGGGGACTACTGTAATCTAACTGGTTTCCCTACTTTCCAAATCTTCCAGTGGATATAAATTTATAAGGTAATATTTTAAGGTATGGTACTGACTGAGAACTCCTGGGGTTTATTTATATAGTGGAACCCTATAGAGCAATGAGAAGTCAATCGGTAACTAACAAAACATGAGTAGATCTCAAAACCCAAAACAGCAGTGAGTGCAAAGAGAAAGAAAAAAGTATGATTTGAGTCCATTTAGGTAAAGATCAAAACCAAAACATTGTTTATGGATATACAGAAACAATCCTATGAAGTCATCTCATGTTTTAAGAATAGAAAATTAAGTGACAGTCATGTGCATGTTTACTGATCATTTCCTACTATGTACCAGACACAACAGGAAAAGCTCAAAGACCCGGTGAGGAAGGAGGACACCAAAGCCAACAGTTGGCATAGTTACATTGATTTCAGAAAAAGTCACCTTCAGGCAAAAAGTATCACTTGTAATAAGGAGGGGTATCTCCTAATAAAAGATTCAGTAAACTAGAAGGGAATAGTAACTCTAAATTGTAACATACTTCAAAATACTTAAAACAAACATGGACAAAACCAAAAAAAAAGGACAAGTTCAACGTCATAGTGTCCACTTTCTCCACTCCTATTCAATAATATACAGACTAGAAAGAAATAAAACTTTCTACTCACAAACAACTTGATAGTAGGTGAGGAAAATCCCAAAGAATCTACAATAGCTTCTAGAACTAAGTGATTTAGCAAATTTGTGGGATATAAAGCCAATACATTTTAAAAAAAATCAATTGTATTTCTATGTACTAGAAGAAATTGGCAATTGAAATTTTTTAACATGCCATATATAATAGCACCAAAACCCATGAACTATGTATAAGTTCATATTTACAAAACATGTAGAAGGTCTACATGGTGAAAACTGTAAAACACTGATGAAAGAAATCAAAAAGACCTTGAAAATGGGGAGATAGACCATGTTTATGGATTGAAAACTCTGTATTAAGATTTCAGTTCTGATATATAGACTGAAAGCAATTCCAATCAAAATCCCAGAACTTTTTTTTTAAATAGAAATCCATGATCTAATTCTAAAATTTATGTGAAAAGCAAACTACTACAGTGTAGTTTGGTATAAATATAGACCAGTGGAACAGAATTGATTACCTTCAAATATAACTACGCTTACATAGTCAATTGATTTTCTACAAAGGTGTTAAGACAATTCAATGAAGAAAGGATGATCTTTTAAAAAACTGGATGTCTAATATGCTAAAAACCATAAAAGCCAAAAAAAACCACGCATACCTCAAATTGCATTTAGCAAAATTTAACTCAAAATTAATTATAGAGATTTTATTAAAACTTTTAGAAGGAAACATCAAAAAATGTGTGACCTTAGGTTGGGCAAAGATTACCTAGATGTGACACCAAAATCACAATCCATAAAGAAATGGTAGAACTTTTCTAAAAAATTTAAGAACTTTCACTATTTGAAAGACATTTTAAAAGGAATGAAAAGAGGCTGGGTGTAGTGGCTCACGCCTGTAATCGCAGCACTCTGGGAAGCTGAGGTGGGGGAAATGCTTGAGACCAGGAGTTCAGGACCAGCCTGGGCAACATAGTGAGACCCCATCTCTACTAAAAATATTTTTTTTAGAAAAAGAATGAAAAGAGCCACAGAGTGGGAGAAAAATATATTTGCAAATCACGTATCTGATAAAGGCCTTCTATCTTGAATATATCAAAAATATGTAAAGAACTGTCAAAACTCAAGAAGGAAACAGCCCAATTTAAGAATGGGCAAAAGATTTAAACAAACACATCCCCAAAGAAGATACACAGAAGGAAAATATGCACATGAAAAGATGCTTAACACCTTTTCTAATAGGTGTGTAGTGGTGTATCACTACCATTACACACTTACAGGAATAGCTCAAATTTTTTAAGACTGACAATAACAGCTGCTGATGAAGACGCACAGCAGCTGAACCCATATTGCTGTTGGGAATGCGAAATAGTACAGCTACTTTGGAAAACAGTTTGGCAGCGTCCTATAAAGTTAAACATACACTTATACATGACCCACCAATCCCATGCTTAGGTATTTACCTAAGAGTAATGAAAACATATGTCCACACAAAAACTTGTACCACAAATATTTATAGCAGCGTTATTCATAATAGAAAAAGGGTGGAAACAATCTAAATGTCTATCGACTGACAAACATGTAAACAAAATGTGGTGTATCCATACAATGGATTATTATTTGGCCATAAAAAAGGGATGAAATACTGGTACATGCTACAACGTGGATGAACCATGAAACACGGTAAGTGAAAGAAGTCAGCCACAGAGGACAACATATAAGATTCCACTCATATAAAATGTCCAAAACGGAAATCTAGAGGCAGAAAATTCGTGGTTGCTTTGGGTTGGGAGTGCAGTACAGAGGGGTGATAAGTTAAGGGTACAGATTTCTTTGTGAGGTGATGACAGTGTTTTAAAATTGCGGTGATGGTTGCGCATATCTGAATAAACTAAATATCATTGAACTGTGCACTTTAAATGGGTGAACGGTATGTGAATTATATCTCAACAAAGCTGTTTTTTAAAACAAATTTTAGGGAAACCCAAAGACAGGAGGGGAAACAAGACAAGGACTCCAGACGAAATTGAAGCCTCTGACACCTACACCTACAGCAGACATTAAACACAGCCACACAAACAAAATCTCACACTAAGTCCTATTTACTTCAGTTCCTACTTCCCAATATATCATGTCTCGTTTTCAACAACAACAAAAATTGCAAGACATGCTAAGGCAAGAAAAGGCAACCAGAAGAGACAAAGCAAGCATTAGTACCAGATTTAAATATGGCAAAGGTTTTGGAATTATCAGAGCGGATATCTAATATAACTATTATTAATAGGCTAGGGGCTCCAGTGGAAAAAGTCGACAGCATGGGAGAACAGAAGGATAACGTAAAAAGAGATTGAAAATATAAGAACCAAAAGGAAATGCTAAAAATCAAAAACACTGTAACAGAAATGAGAAATACCTTTGATAGGCTTACCAGTAGACTGGACGTGGCTGAGGAAAGAATCTGTGAGCTTGAAGATAAAACAATAGAAACTTCCCAAACTGAAACACAATGAGAAAAAAATAATGGAAAGGACACAACCATATTGAAGAAGTGGGGGGCAATTACAAAAGGTATAATATGCATAATGCAAATATCAGAAGGAGAATAAAGCAGAAGAAATAAGCATTGATGGCTGAAAATTTTCCAAAATTAGCATCAGACACCAAGCCACAGATCTCTGTTACAAGGTACCAGCACTATGCGTGAAGTGTTATTTGAAAGTGAACTCAGATTAGTGTAAATATAAACTGCCAACCCCAGGGACACCACTGAAAATATTTTTAAAACAAGTATAATTCATAGTCTAAGAGTGGAGTGAAAATAATGCTCAACTAAATCCAGAGAAGGCAGAAAAAGGGAAGATTTAAAAAGAAAGAATGAGAGTAACAAACAAATTAGCTATAAATATGGTAGATATTAATCAAACTATATCAATCACTTTAAATTTGAATGGACTAAATACACTAATTAAAAGACAGAAACTGAGATGGTAGATAAGAAAAAAATAAAACCCAACTATATGTTAACTACAAGAAACCCACTTTAAATATAAAGACTCAGATTAAAGGGATAGAATCACCTCACACACATTAGCTTTTAAGATGGCTACTATTAAAAAAAATACCAAGCATTGACAAAGACGTGGAGAAATTGGAATCCTTTTGTACAGCTCTTGGGAATGTAAACTTGTGTAGCCATTGTGGAAAACAGTATGGCCATTCCTCTAAAAAATAAAAATAGAATCGCCATATGATCCAGCAATTCCACTTCTGGGAATGTATCCAAAAGCATAGAAAGCGGTGTCTCAAAGATACTTGCACACCATGTTTATAGCGTAATTCACAATAGCCAAGAGACGGAAACAACCCAAATGTCCATCAACAGATGAATGAATAAACAAACCGTATATACGTACAATGGAACATGATTTGGCTTTTTAAAAAGGAAGGAAATTCTGACACATGCTACAACATGGATGAATCTTTAAGGACATTATGCTAATAATGTGAATATTAAAATAAGCCAGTCATAAAAAGACAAATACTGTATGATTCCACCTATACGAGGTTTCTGGAGTAGTCAAATTCATAGAAACAGAATGAATAATGGAATGGTCGTTGCCAGGGTATGGAGAGAGGAAGGAAAACAGAGAGTTATTGCTCGATGGATACAGGGTTTCAGTTTCGCAAGCTGAAAAAGTTTTACAGATCCATTTCAGGACAATGTGAATATACTTAATATTCCTGAACTGTATGCTTAGAAATGGTTAAGACAGTAAATTTGATGTTTTTTACTTCAATTAAAAATAAAAAATAAAGGGATAGAGAAAGATATACCATGTTAACATAAAGCAGAAGAAAGAGGGAGTAACTGTATTAATTTCAGAGAAGGCAGAATTCATAACAAAATTATTCGGGATAATGAGGGGCGTTGTATAATACTAACGGGGCCAATTCTCCATGCAGACAACAATTCTTAATGTCTGTGCACCTAACGACAGATCATCTCAATATGTGAGGCAAAAACTGACAGACAAAGCTACAATTGTACTTAGAGGGGTCAACACATATCTACCAGTAATTAACAGATCTAACAGGCAGAAAATCCATAAGAATTTAGCTGAACCCAACAGAATAAACATACTTCTCAAGGTGACATGGAACACTGACCAAGATAGACCATATTCTGGGCCATAATACACATCTCGACAAACTTAAAACAACAGAAATCATATACGGTATGTTCTCAGATCACAATGGGATTAAACTAGAAATCAATTTATGGAAAGATAGCTGGAAAATTCCAAGATATTTGGAGATTAAACACATTTATAAACAACACATGGGTCAAAGAAATCTCAAGAGAAATTTTAAAATATTTTGAGGAAATGAAAATACAACAACTTGTGGGATGTAGTAAAAGCAGCACCTCAGAGAAATTTATAGCTGTTTCTTTGGTTTTTTGGGGGGGGTTATTTTTTGAGACAGGGTTTTGCTCTCTCACACTGGCTAAAGTGCAGTGACATTATCATAGCTCACTGCCACCTCCAACTCCTGGGCTCAAGTGATCCTCCCGCCTCAGCCTCTCTAGTAGCTGGGACTACAGGCACATGCCACCACACCCAGCTAATTATTCTATTTTTCGTAGAGACAGGGTCTCTCTCTTGCTCAGGCTGGTCTCCAACTCCTGAGGTCAAGCCATCCTCCCACCTTGGCCTCCCAGAGTGCTAAGTTTACAGATGTGAGCCACCGCGCCCAGCCAAATTTATAGTATTGAATGCAAATATTACTAATGAAGATAAAAAAATCAAAAGCCTAAACTTCCACTTTAGGAAGCTAGAGAAAGAGTAACAAAAAACTAATGCAAACGGTAGAAAAATAATAAAAATTAGAGCAAAAATCAATGACATTGAAAACAGGAAAATGATAGAGAGTGTCAATGAAACCAAAAGTAGATTCTTTGAAAAGATCAGTAAAATTGATAAACTTCTAACCAGGCTAACAAACAAGAAAAAAAAAAGAGAGAGAGAGACAGAGACACAGAGAAGACACTAATTACTCATAATACAGAGGGCATCACTACTAATCCCATAGGCATTAAAAACATAATGTAAGAATATTATTAACAACTATGCCCACAGATTTGATAACTTGGATGAAACAGATCAATTCTTTGAAAGGCACAATTTATTAAAACTCACACAAGGAGAAATAGGTAATCTGAACAGGGAGATTGAATCAACAATAGCTTTCCAAAACAGAAAGCTCCAGCCCCGATGTTTTCACTGATGAAACACCTACAGTAAAAGGATGCCAATTCTCTACCATCGCTTCCAGAATACAGAAGCAGGAGGAACACTCCCTCTCCTCATTGTGTGAGGACAGCAGTCCCCTTCCCCCAACTCATGGTTTCATTTTCCTCTGTTTCAGTTACCCACAGGCAACTTTGATCTGAAAATATTAAATGGCAAATTCCAGAAATTAACAATTTGTAAGCTTTAAATTGCATTCTGAGTAGTGTGAGGAAATCTCATGCTATCCCACTCCATTCCACCTGGGGCATAAATCACCCCTTCGTCCAGTGTATCCACGCCGTATACCCTTCCCACCCACTAGTGGCCAACCATCGACATCCTCGTGGCTTGATGATCAAGGGTTGCCCGAAGCAGATGATCCTTCTGATATATCATCGTAAGTTCAACAGTAGCCTAACGCTATGTCACAGTGCCTGCGTCATTCACCTCACTTCATAATCACATAGGCATTTTATTATTTCATCACAAGAAGAGGGGTGAGTACAAGACAATAAGGTATTCTGAGGGAGAGAGAAAGAGAGACCACATTCACATAACTTTTATTACAGTATATTGTTATAATTGTTCTATTTTATTAATCTCTTACTGTGCCTAATTTGTAAATTAAACTTTATCATATGTATGTATGTGTAGGAAAAACATAGCACAGGTAGGGTTCAGTAGTATCTACGGTCTCAGGCATCCTCAGAGGGGATTGGGACGTATCCTCCACAGATAAGTAGGAGACTACTCTATTCTAATCTCAAGCCAGAGAAAGACATTACAAGAAAAGAAAACTATGGACAATTATCTCTTGTGAATATAAATGCAAAAATCCTTAAAATAGCAAATCAAATCCAAAAGTGTATATGAAGAATATATACACCATGACCAGGTGGGATTTATCCCAGATGTGCAAGGCTGGTTCAACATTCAAAAATCAATTAACATAAGGAGCAAAGGCAATTCAGTGGAGAAAAGATGGTCTCTTAAACAAATGGTGCCAGACAGCCACATGCAAAGGAAAAAAAAAAACAGATCTAGATACAGACACACACCTTATAGCTTTCGCAATAACTCAAAGTCTATTGGACATAGACCTAAATGGAAAACACAAAACCATAATCTTCTAGAAGGTAAAATAGGAAAACATCTAGATGACCTAGGGTTTGGTGATGACTTTTATTTATTTTTTTTATTATTCTTTTTTATTTTATTTTATTTTTTTATTAAAAGGTTACGTACATTGCCCTTGCCCCCGTCCCCCCTCCAGTCAGAGCCTCAATCCTGACCATCCCCCAGACGGTGCACATCGCACTCATTATGTATGTATATACCCATCCCGTCCTCCCCCCTCCCGTCTGCCCGACACCCAATGGGAATGGCAAATTACAACAACCAGTGACCACTAAACACCTCTTAGAATGGTGAAAATGCAAAACACCGATAATACCAAATGCTGTAAGGGATGTAGGACAGAAACCCGTTGCTGGTAGAAATGCAAAACGGTACAGCCACTTTGGAAGACAGTTTGGCAGTTTCCTACAAACCTACATGTAGCCTTAGCATCCAATCCAGCCATCAGGCTCATAGATGTTTAAAGCCCGAATGAGCTGAAGGCTTATTCCACACAAAGACCTGCACACGGCTATTCAGAGCAGCTTTATTAATAACTGCCCCAAACAGGAAGCAATCAAGACGTCCTTCAGTAGGTAAGTGGATCTAAAAAAGAAACAAAAACCTGGTACATCCCTACAATGGACTATTTTTCAGTGATAAAAAGAAATGAGCTATGAAGCCAGGAAAGGCCATGGAGAAACCCTAGTGCATATTGCGGAGTGAAAGAGCCAGTTTTAAAAGGCTACGTATTGTATGATTCTGACCATATGAGATTTTGGAAAAAACTCAGAGACTAAAAAGATTGGTGGTTGCTACGGGTTCAGGGGAGAGAAAAGGAGTGAATAGTGGGAGCACATGAGGTTTTTAGGGCAGTTAAATTCTTCTTCTGTGTTTACTGACATTGCTATTCCAACAATATTGGACCGTTTGAAACAAACGGGCAAGGTGAAGAAGCTGGACAGATGGGGAACACGTGAATTAGATGAGCGTCAGAAGAGAAATCGTCTCGAAGCTTGCCTCCCTTTGCTGACACAACGCTGTACGAAATTATCCATTTGTAAAAACTCATAAAAATGTACGGCACCAATAGTGGACCCTAATGTAAACTGTGGACTTCAGTTAGTAATAGTGTATCAGTATAATTACTCAACTGTTACAAACGTACCACATTAACGCAAGAAGATGTTAATAACAAGGGAAACTGGGGCAGGGATGGCGAGAGGCTATTCCGGAACTCTCTGTGCCATCTGATCAGTTTTCTAGCTATCTGAGCAATTTAAAATTATTTTCTAAAATAAGGTGATTGAAAAATAGCCACATAAAATCAATTTAGAAAATGAGCAAAAATAGTGACATTTCACCAAGGAGGATATACAATGACAAATGTACACATGAAGAAATGTTCAACGTTATTGGCCATTAAAGAAATTAGAACAATGGAGTATTACTACACACCTATCAGAATGGCTAAAATAAAAAGTAGGGACAATATAAAATGCCAGAAAGGATTCAGAGAAACTCAATCACTCATATTTTGGTGGATACGTAAAATAGTACGCCTGCTCTAGAAAAGTTTTGTAGTTACTTAAAAAAATAAACATGAAACTGCTTACTGTATGATCCTGAAGTTGCCTTCCTGGGCATTTATCCCGGAGAAAATGAAGACATGTTCACACAACCACCTGTACATGAAGGTTGATAGCAGCTTTCTTTGTTATTAGCCCCTAACTAGAAACAATCTAGATGTCCTTCAGCAAGTAAATGGTTAAACCAACTGGTGCCTCCATACCATGGAATACTACTTGGCAATAAAAATGTTTAAAGTATTGCTACAAATACTGAGATCAACCTACAGAGAATTATGCTGAACAAAGCCAGTCCCAAAAGGTTATATATTAACGTGTTTCCATTTATATAACATTCTTGAAACAATGAAGTTATAGAACGGAAGAACTGGTTAGTGGTTGCCGCGGGTTAAAGGGGGTGGGAGTGGGAGGGACGTGGTCGTGACTATGAAAAGGCAACGTGAGTGTTCCTTGGGGTGCTGAAAATGTTCTGCGTCTTGCCTTAATCGATGTCTCTCTGTTCCACGGTATCGCATTTGTGGACATACTATGATTTATCAGTTCTAATACTGCCGGGCATTTGGGGCTGTATGAATAGTGCGGCTGTGATCATTCTTGGACATGTCTTTCGAACATCCTCTGTGTTCCTGGTGGGCCTGCACCTATAAGTGGAGAGGCTGGGATACAGGATATACACACGTTCAGCTTCTGTAAGGGCTCGGTTAGAGTGTGTCCCCCAAAAGTTCATGTGTCGGATACTTAATCTCCAATGGGACAGTGCCGGGAGGTGGAGCCTAATACCAGGCGATCAGGTCAGGAGGGCAGAGCCCTCAAGCAGAGATCAATGTTATCACGGGAGTGGGTTAGTGATCTCAACACCGGCTTGTTATAAATGGAGTTTGGCCTCTGGTTTCTCTCCGTCTCACGTGCTTGCTGGCCCTTCTGCCACGTTAGGACACAACAAGGGGCCCTCGCCAGAGGCCAGCGCATCTCTTGGATTTTGCAGCCTCCAGAACGTTAAGAAATAAATTTCTTTATAAATTACCCCTTCACGGGTATTCCGTTCTAGCAACCGAAAACAGACTAAGACATGCCGCTTACACTTCTTCCAGTGCTTATCGAGATCTTCCCTAAGGTGGTATTTTCAGTCTTTTAAATTTTAGTCACTCTGGTGGGTATGTATTGGAATTGCATTTTGGTTTTAATGATCAGTAACAAAATTCAGCAAAAGGCCCTTGTCTTTTGAAAAGAGACCAGGTGCACAAACAACTTCTTACTTTAGGGACCAAGATTTGCCACAGGAGTTTTTCCTACATTTACAACAAAATGTATTTTGTTTAGGCCTGCACTGAAGGTGACAAGCTGGAATGTTTCCCTTAAACTTAATAGCTGAGCCCAAACCATCTTTTTTTTTTTTTTTTTTTTTTTTTTTGAAAATGTCTACGGCTT
>CAUYRT010087754.1:0-14791 GCA_963574885.1 Lepilemur ruficaudatus | reverse complement strand
GGGTTTCACGTGGGCGAATTCACCCTTCTCCCTGGAGTAGCAAGGGCGTGCTGCAGGTCATCCTTCCCTCGCGTCCTCACGGGCCTGCGGGCATTCTAGTATCGGTGAGCCTTGTGTTCTGAAGTGTCATTCTTTTTGCTCAGGGCATCCGCCTGACCTTTCAATGATGGTGTGAGCCTGGCGATGCTGGCCGTCCGTGAGGTGGGACGGTGTTTGGCCATCTGTGACGGCGTCCTCCATGCTTGAGCCGTGTGGGTGGGCTCATCTCAGGGGGACAGAAAGCTGAGTTCATTGGTGTGTGCCCCATTTGTGGGGCTCAGGGTCCCCTTTTGTAAATGTGCCTGGTCCCATGGTGACTTCAAAGGGAAATGGACTTCCTTGGAATATGAAACTGATGAGTTACCGTGCCCATTCTGTGAGCTCTGGTCTAGCACATTGACCAGCTTAATCTTATTTTTGGCGAATTTCATGTGGTTCTTCCTGTAGTGTATTGGGGTAGTTGAATAGTATCCGGATTGTTAATGTTGTAAGTAATGTATTAAATAATTGTATTTGTATCTTATTGTTACATGCAGTGAACATTTCTTTAGTGGTGTGTCACTTTCGTGTATCTACTGTTATTTAAAGCCCAGTTGGGACCACTGTTTTTGTAGTAATTTCCTATTGTGCCTATGTTTTGTTTCTTCTTCCAGTTTCATTTGTGACTATCTCTGTATTTTGGAGCAGTGTTTTGAAGTCAATTTTTAAAGTGTTAAAATGTTATTTTGTGTCTTTGCAGTTTCCGTTTAGGCAGAGATTGCATCTGGAAAATGAGCAGGGGTTTCTAATAATGGGAATTTTTGAAGTTGTTTTCATTTTCTTAGTAAGACAGTCCTAAGATTTCTGATAGTATTTTTTTCTTTTATGCTTACTGCAATATTATAGATATTTTTGTGAATTGCATAGGTGTTGGTTTAAATTGTTTTATCAGACAGTAATTATGTTATGAATACTTTATTTTAAGTAGCTTTTATTAGCTAATATTTTTGTATTAGTAGATTTCTTTTGCATTTTGAGGGAGTTCCTAGTTAATTGATGGAGAGGGGGACTTAAGTTAAACTTTTAGCCTGACTTGGATAAAGCACTGTTTTGACATGCTCCTATTCAGTTGAATACATATATATTTTTTTTCTTTTTATGCAGTTTGCCAGTGAATGTACATCATAATTCCTCATAGCTTCTGTATTCTCTTGTAAGTCAACATTCATTTTGGAAGATTTTCTCTCTTAACTTCTCTAATTTCCCTTGTTTGTTGCTTGAATGTGATATTTGAATTTCATGGATTTCTATCTTTTACGTTAATGAAGAGATGATTTTGTCACTTCTTCTAGCTTCCGTATATCAGAAGGAACTTTATGTTATAGTATTGAGATAACATCTAATTTTTTTTTTTTGAGACAGAGTCTCACTCTGTTGCCCGGGCTAGAGTGCCGTGGCATCAGCCTAGCTCACAGCAACCTCAAACTCCTGGGCTCAAGGGATCCTTCTGCCTCAGCCTCCCGAGTAGCTGGGACTACAGGCATGTGCCACCATGCCCGGCTAATTTTTTACATATATTTTTAGTTGCCCAATTAATTTCTTTCTATTTATAGTAGAGACAGGGTCTTGCTCTTGCTCAGGCTGGTCTTGAACTCCTGACCTTGAGCTATCCACCCGCCTCAGCCTCTCAGAGTGCTAGGATTACAGGCGTGAGCCACTGTACCCGGCCGAGATAACATCTAATTTTTAAATATCTTTTTCATTTATTTTTATTCTTGTTTTAAGTAGTCATGAATTTAATTAGTGCTATGTAGTCTGTTAATTGAAACATTGTGCACCTTCAGTACGGTCAGTAACCCAGTAATCTGAGGCTTCTCTGTTTTTTTCCAGAATTTTATATCTTTTTCAATCTTTCTGATGACTCCTTTTATGGAAATTAGGTGTGAAGGGTGATAGAGTATTTTTTTTTCTACTGGTGTGGATTGGGAAGTTTAGTTCCACCAAGGGTTGTGTTTGTGCAGTTGTCACTGAGTCCTCTGCAGTATTGCCAGGTGAATATCACTCACCAGTCAGGGTAGGGATTAGCGTGGGAGGCATGTCATGGTGAGTGGGGACAGTTTCATCTCTTCTGTCTACACCTCAGTCATGAGGACACATAACCCTCAGTCATGTGTCCATGCTTTTTGTACCTGTGCCTGTGTGTGTCCTGCCTATCTTGCTGTTACCACTTTGAGTGGCATCAGGTGTTCTGTAACCCTCTGTAGCCTCTGCAAATAGCCAGGTTTCCCAGCTTAAGGAGGTTGATTGATGTGAGTGATTTTTAGCTGATTTTTTCTTCTTTCCTTTATCATGACTTATTGTGATCCCTTTCCCCCTACTCCATTGGGTCATCTTTGAAGGTAAAGTAATTTTGAGGTTAAATTTACAGATATAGCTATACATTGTTGTGAATGGAATGTTTACCAGGCAAACATTCTCCTGGAACTTTAAGCATACTCAGATAGTCTATTTCACATTTAATGTGCCCAGCAGAAAATTCTGGACACTATTTGGTCCAATGGAAGCTATGCCCTAACACATTGACTGTTTCCAGTAACACTGGAAACATCCTAGGAGAGCCACACATTTGCTAATTTAGTATGCATGTGCATAATTAAACCCTCCTGTCTTTGCCTGTGTACCAATAGACACATGTGCTTATATACTTTTTGTATTTCCACATGTTTACTCTATTCCCACTGGTCAACAAGGACAAAGCACTGGGCTTCACATGAAAGAATTTATTTCCTTTCCCTTGAGATGTGACATGAAAACATCAGGAATCATTTCTGTTACCCCATCCTAAGGGCCAGTGGGAATTTCAGGTCAGTTCAGTAAGCATTATGTCCCTAATAGATTGACATTCTTTGTAGGGATTATGTAATACTGTATAAAGCACCTTCTGTGCTGGGCAGCCAGGGAACTTGGGCCTTTGATGCATGGGGGCTGGTCTCTTTGACTTAATAGAGACCACTTCACTATGGAACAACTAGATACAACTATTTCACTGGCCCACTGATCCCACACTCTGCTTTATACTGTTCAGATATGCCACAGTATCCACCTCTCAGTCACATCATCGCCCCAGGGAACTGATTCCTGCTTGCTAAACCCACCACTTAAAATTCACCGTAGGAAACCTGTTTGATAATGCCCTGGACCCAAAAAGGCATTGGCCCATGGATCCTTCTTTTTTCTCTCTCTCTCTCTCTTCCTTTCTCTTTCCTCTCTTTCTCTCCACATGCTCCCTGACCTCTGTGTGTGTGGCATTCAGACATGACGTGTACCCCCCAGGACCTGTAAGTAATACAATCTTTTATTTTTATCTTGTGTCTATTCTAAATATGGAAAGGGTGCTCTTTCTCTTAAAGATCCTAAATTAAAACAGAGAATGGGAACTTGCCACAAACACAGCCAATGACAGGTTGGAACACCCTGTTTGCACTCTTTACTCATTTAGTTATTTTTCTCAAGTTACTGTACACCCTATATCAATATAATTGATATTATCCCCATGTGATGAAAATTGTTTGTTGGGGAGCAAAACAAATCTTAGGTATTTCAATGCTTATGGGCCTCCAAACAGCCACACTACATAAACAGATACACTGCATGGCTGTGTTATTAAAATTTGGAGGAAGGGTGAAAACTAAGGAAAAATGTGTAAAAAAGATATCCATACTGGTGATAATGAAAATGAAATGTTGTAAAACATTGCTTCATGGAGAAATTAATGTTTCTGCCATCTAACTATATAAGGATCAGGTGTAAGAAACAGCAGTTGGTACCATTTGCCAACATTCCCTCAGCAGTAATAGGTTTTGCAGAGACGGTAATTTTAGAAGATGGTATTTCTGTTACCATTTGGGGACACTTAATATCTTTCTCTTCCACAATACATTATCTTCCGTCTCTTAACATTTTTCTAAAGAAATGGGTCCATCTAGTTCCCTTGAAATGGCTGCTTATCTTCTGTTGGAACTTTTCAGAAAACTCAACTGACCAAGGTCTACATTTATATATTTATTAGCAGGAATTTTTAAGGCCAAATTTACTATATCTGAAATCAGACAATTATGTATGCACAATGATATGCCATTACCTTTGCCCTAAGGATTTCCAAAGCATTGTTCAGCAGGAACCATTGTGCATTATAACTCAATCAAAGGATGATTTATGGTGAGCCTGTAAATCTTTTTCTCTTTTTGGGTGTAATCTGAAAAAACAAGAGAGTATAACAGTTATCTTATTGCTTTAATGATACTCCTTTATTGCTATACTGTTAGTTTTTAACTTCTTCCTCATGAGTCCCACATCCATATCTTGGCGTGATATGTCACCCTCTAGGACACCCTGACATTATCTGAGAAGCACCTCTACCTTAAATGGAAATGTAAACACAAACTAAGGGCCTTTGACAAAGGCATACTGTAGGGCCATTTCCTGCATCTCCCACCTGATAATCCTTTTTGGTCTAGGAGGCAGTAACAACAACATAACATAACTCAGTGCCAGGTTCACTCCCCAAATGCTATCTATATCAAAGTTTTATTGAGAGACAAGAATATCTAGTGTCTTGAAAGCTATTTCTCACCTTCATTACTTGTAGACTCATGGATTGTCCTTGAACAGTCTAGGAACCTGAGATAATAGGCAGGAAAGATACGTTATAATTTCTATAATTCATCTAGAAGTTTCTACAACAGCTACCAAAAAAATGGACAAAATATTCACTGTAACAGGGAGTTACAGTGAATTTCAAATTTCTCACTTTGAACAATTATAAGCAAAACCTTTATTTTTATAAATTTGACTTTATTTGATATTTTTTTTTGAAAAATAGGAAAAAAAATTTTATTCCTTATTGAGATATTTTTATAACTTTTGAAAGATTGACTAATTTTTTCCAAATATTTATAACTCTACTGTGTGTATAGGTATTACAAATGCTTTTAACAGTTTTATTTTGTAAACATCTACAGCTGCATTGTCCAGTATGATAGACACCAGACATAGTGGCTATTTAAGCTTAAATATAAATTAATTAAAATTAAACATTAAGCATTCAGTCCCTAAGCCACACTAGCCACATTTTACATGCTCAATACCCACATGTGTCCAGAGCCTTCTATATTGGACAGTGTCAGATTATGAAACATTTCCATTGCCATAGAAAGTTCTGTTGGACACAGATAATATAGAGCTACTACATGTCTGCCAGTATATGATTAAAGATATAGATGTGATAAAAATAACATTTAAAAAACACCTGTTTTTGAAATCTTAGCTAAGATTATTTTGGGGAAAGTATGTTTAAATAGAATTGTAAGCTATTACATTGTGGTAACTATTTCTAAATTTGTTTATTGAGTTGTCAGGAAACAAGAAAATGAATTAAAGACAACAATTTCTTGTACCAGTATGTTTATATTCAGAAGGAAAATGCATGTTTTAAGTATTGTTGTATTTTTTGGCTTAACTTTTCTTTGTATATAAAAATTAAAATTTTATACATTTACATAAATCTAATATTTCAAGATATTTTAATGGTTGACAGACCAATTGAAGAAAAGCTGTAAATTTGCTAAAATTTGTGACAGAGAGTTCTTCAAGATGACTTCAGAGAATATTGGTATGTCTGTTTGAAATATATACAGTTTTACATTTGTTCATTGTGTAGTCAATAAAATGGAGATCAGTAAATCACATGTAAGCCATTATTCTATGCATTTTTGAGAGTACTGTGAATGTAGTAATGAAATATGTTCCTCATTTTGTCATACCTACACTTTCTAATTATTTTGAGATTGTTGAAAAATGATTTTGTATGACATGCTTTCTTCAAAATCATAGATTAAAATATTTATTTATGTATGTCTTTTAGGTGAAGAATGGTTAGGACACTTCTAAATATTGCACATGAAATGGTCCCTTTCACTAGATTATCACTTTGGGGCAAATTTTTTAGTATTATTTTTAAAAAGAGTAATTTATTTTAATCCAACCTTCCTAGCTATTTAGATATTATTGAAATGCATATTTTTGTAAAGACAGCTTTATGAGGATTCTTAAGCTAGAAATGTCTTCTGCCAATGAAATTTTTAGGAGCTTTCCTGGACTTCCCTGGAAGTATAAAATAGTAAAACTTTTGTTTTTGTAACACTCAGTCTTAATGGAATGGGAATATTTTATCTTGCTAGCATAATTATTAGCTGGCCACTAATGTCCATTGGACCTTACAGGAAGAAGTCAGAGAGAAGTGCATGTTTGAAATTTGTGCACATTAACAAATGAAGGACTTGGTAACGTCCATCTTTCACAGTCTGCACACAGCACAGGATACTCATGCTTCATAAATGATTTGTTAAACTAGATTCTCTCTCTGTGCATATAGTTTATATGTACATATATGTGCATCTATATATGTACATGCATTTTTTTTCTTAAAATATTATGTTTCCTCTTTTTTTTTTTTTCCTGTCAGGTAGTGATAGACTGACCATGCCCTTGCCTTAACTCTAACATCAGCTCCAGAGAATGAGCTGACAACTTACTTCCCAGTGGTTCTCCATTGCTACCTATGGTATTTTGGACATCCTTGCAGGTATGAATGTATATGGGCAAGGTACTGCATATTTATAAGTAGGCCTAGGATGAATAGGAGTTGATAGATCTTGCTCTTCTTAAGTTTGATGACATTTTGCTGCAGCTAAACAGCATTAAAAACTCATCCCAAGTATCAGATGAATATAGTAATGGGGAGTTAACAGCTGAGTGCTCATAGCAGGTCTTCCTAAATGGGGGATCTGTCCTCCACAATCCCATCCCAAACCATTATGTCTCAGCTTTTTATTTTAATGATTGATTCATCCAATGGACTATTAATTTCCTGTGGCCAGATATTTTTCAGTTCATTTTTTGTGGCACAAGCACCTTATGGATTGCCTGTCATAGAATAGGTTCCTAGTAAACTTTGATTGAGAAAAGATATATGAGTAGATTATTTTGCGTGATTTTGTGAATAACCTGGCCATCTAAGCAGCAGAAGATAAATAGTTTTGAATGAGCAAGAGACATAATTTTCAGTGGGATCCAGGCAATTTAGTCAGGTTTGGAAATACACAAGAGAGAAGGGTGCTGATATACAAATATTGAAATGCATAGTTATGGAGCAGATAGTTCTGGTTTCAGAGTTAGGTGAGTAAGGGGCAACTTCCAACTTAAATCAATATGAAAGAATAGCGAAGAGTGAATTCCCAGATTCTAGCTGTGTTGCCTGTTTCATTGGAAATGGTGTTTCTCATTTTTTTTTTCACCTCAGAAAATAATTTCTGGGAACTTCCTGGGAGTGAATGATACCAGTAAATCCCTGAAACAAGATCCCTCGGACAAAGAGCCTCTTCACCTACCTATGATCCAAGAGCCACCCACTGAAGGTAAGGTTTTAGTTAAATAATCCTTTATTTCTGGGAGAAGCCATGTCTGGGTAGAAAATAAGATGTTAATTTTCTGAAGATTGATGGCTTTTGGTTACATTCTAATTGACTCCAAGGGCCAGATTGCATAAGAGATTAGGAGATACAGCTTTTGTTGTATACCTTCATGGCTTTTCTACATCTCAGTGCATTTACTCTTAATTTGAAGGATTTCCTTTTCTTCTCTCATCTGACAGACTGAGCTCCTTCATGGCTGGATCCATTGTGTTGCTACAGAATAGCGTGCATGGAATTTATTAAGTAGATTCTCAATAACTATTGGACTGGAAAGTTGGCAAATTGTTATATTTGAAATAATTGATCAAATGAATAAATGACCTAGAGCTTTAAAACCCAGATGCAGAAGGGAAGAGACAGACACAAAATCTGAGATTGTTGGAGATGCCCATCACTTTCTAGCCTAGCAAAAGGAGAAAAAGCTGCACCAATATCTGGTATCCTTTATGTTAGGAAATTGTAAAGTCATTTTTCTGGAAATAGCATGGACTCAGCTGCTGGAAATGTGGCCTTCTCTGTATACTCCAGATAGATTTGTTCCAGTACATGTAGGGGAAGAGTAAATAAGAACTTCATAGTCTCCTAGCTTCTGTGGAAATATTTCTCACCTTTCCCCACTTTGTCCTATAGGTGATGATCACAAAGATGAGGTGGATTTTTTACAGTTGGTGCCATTACTTCTACCACCAGCTTCACCAAAACAATGACACAGTCTTCCTTGTGCATGGAGACTCCTCTCTTTCCTGTGTAGCAGTGGATACCTCCTGCAGATAAGAAATGCTTAACTGAGAAATGCTCATGTTGGGATATCATCGATGAGACTTTAATTTGGGCGTGGTGACTGTTTCCCTTGCTGCCACTTGACTCAATCCCAGGAGCCTCAGTAGAGGAAATAATATTACACAAGATGCTCAAAATGGTGGAATTGCTCAGTGCCCCCATAAATATACATTAATAATTTTCATTTGCCATATGGTAAATTTAAAAAATAAGATATAAAGAAATATTGCATGTTTTTTTCAAAAATTCAAAGTATATTTCAATAACCAATATATAAATTAAGTGCCCTCCTTTGTTCCAATTCTATCCCTATAGTTTTCCACTATTAAGGGAGTTATGTGCATTCTTTTAGTGGATAGATGCACACAAACACATGCACAAGCTATTTTTGGGGGAATCTGGAAGTGTGGCCATATTGTATCGCATTCTTCTGCAAATTGCTCCTTCACTTAACAGTCTTTTCAATGACCTTTTTTTCAGTAATATATATATCTGTGTCCTTTGTTGAATGATGGCATAACTGTTTTGTAGATAAAATATAATTAAATGTTTTAAGCATTTCTCATTCATAGATATTTTTGTTAGCACCAAATTTCTGTGCAATGAACCTCCCTATATATCAATAATTTTGCATTTGTCTATTATATAATAATAAATTACTTAGAAGTTCAATTATTGGAATTAAGTATATGCACATTTCAAATTTTGAAAATAATTGCAAGATTTCCTTTAAAATGTGGTTAACAACTTTATCCTCAAATGGCAATGAATGAGATTGCCAACTTTTTCACAACCTCACAGAAAATGGATTTTATATTTAAAATTTTTGCCAATGTGATCACCCAAACTATTGTGTTAAATTGTATTTCTTTTGTTTTTGAGTTGGATCATTTTTTCATGTTTATTAGCCATCTGTATTTTTTAATTTCATTTTTATTTCTAATTTTGTGGGTGGAGGGAGGTTTTTGTCCCTTCCTGATTTTGAAGAGCTCACTTACTATTTGGGAAAATCAGCTTTGAATTGTCAAGCATTACAGATATTTTTATACTTTTTAACTTGGTTTTTGTTATAAGAATGTGTATGACTGTTATATGTCCAAGTATAACCATGTTTGCTTTTATGGCTTCTAAGTTTCATGTCATTTTTGGAAAGATATTTATACTGAATCCATAAAACACTTCACTTATGTTAACTTCTAATTCTTTTGTGTTTTTTTAATTCAATTTCTTAAGTCATGACAAATTTTTGTTTTAAAATCTTAAAGTTGCAAAGTTATTTGCCATTACTTGCGATTATTTGCCAATAATTGCCCATTTATCTGTAATGCCATCTTGCGCATATGTTGTATTCTCATCTGTGACTGGCTCCATTTTTGTTCTGTGGATCTGTGTGTCTCTTCTTCTGCCTCCTGTCTCATGTGTCTTCTTGTCGGAAGAAATTACAGTTTAGACTGCAATTTCATCAATTTTATCAACTTTAATAAATTAATTTAGGGGAGAATTGGTTTTCAATAATATTAAGTCTTCATATCCAAGGACAAGGTATGTCTTTTTTTAATTCAATAACAGTGGTAGGGGTTTTTCTTTTAATTTATTTTCTGTTCATTTTTTATATCTAAAAGTTTTATTTTATTTTTTGGGGTAAATGGTCACCTTACTGTTTCTTGCTACTTTTCAGATTTTTTTAAATAAGTATGTACTATGTCCTCTGCAAATATTGATAGTTTTGATTTCCCCCCTTCCAATTGATCCTGATTTTAGTTATGTTGATAAAGTTCACAAGCTGGTACATTCAGAGCACTTAAACAATTGTGTAAATATTACCCACCCTTGATTTAATCAGGTTTTAATAGAATGCTTCTTTGGTTTGACCAGCACATTATTGCTAGTCTGTTTCCCCAAAAGACCACCAGAAAGAGCTATGATCAAGCAACGCCATGTTTATTAAACTTACTGCAGCAAGGGAAAACACCACCTTGACAGGATTCACTAGTGTTTCAGTAGCAGGAATTAGGGCTTTGGGGCCTGGGCTACCATGGTTTAAGGCAAGGAATTGGTTAGGAACAGGCAAAATTAATTACATAGTAGTTTAAGATTGGTTGGAGAGCTAGATGAGGTTCTTAATGGGAGTCTTGATAATAAATCATTCTCTGAGTTGTTTGCCTATGTAAAGATGTTATTAATGATAGAAAAGCTATTTGCCTAGTTGAGAAAACTGAATTTATTGATTGGTTTACAGTTATATCCTGCTGCACAAGACTCTGCTGGGGGTGGTATCAGGTCTTATTTGCAATAGGTAAGTTATTTTGATATGGGTGGTCTTAATCATCAATGTGTAAGATGCTAATATTAAGTCTGAGATACTTTGTCTATCATATTAGGAAAGGTCTTCCACCTTTTATGTTTTTCTAAGGATTTTTAATCTAAACCAGGTGGTAGAGGTAATAAGATTCTTTTTGCGGAAACAATTTTATTATTCTTCTCTTAAAATTTTATCACTGTGAAATAATTAATTATTTATTATTGAAATTTCCTCTTATTCCTTGAATGAACAGACCCTATTTGGTTTTTAAAAAATTCTATCCTTTTAATTTACTACTGAATTATTGGTATTTTAATTTGATATGAAATTGTTGCCACTATACAATTAACTGGAATTGATCTGTCATTTTCTTTATTGTGCTATTTTTGTCATATTTTGATAGCAGATTTTCTGGTGTGTTAAAATAATTTTGAAGATTTTCTTTTTATTCCATGCTCTAGAAAGAGTTATAAAGCTCTAGCATTACTGCTATTGTTTACGTGAACAAACACATCAATGAAATCATCTGAACTCTCCCTTGTTTTTGGTGATTTGGAGTTGGAAGAGAGGATATCTAGAAATTTTCCCCCCTTTTTTTCTATAGTTATTGCTTCTTCTTTGTTTTATGTCTTAAATTTAACTTGTTTTCTCCTGGTAAATCACAATCCATGCAGATTTTCAAACACGTTAGTATGAAGTTACACGAAGTGTTAATCATTCTATTAAATGTCTCGTGTTTCAATTATGTATCCATTTTCATTCCAGTTTAGGTTATTTCTGCCATGTCTTTTTTAATGAATAAGTTTTAACTAGTGGATTTTTAGCATCATTAATCCTCTCTTCCCCTCTCCCTCAATCAGATCTTTGGTATAATTTATCAATTTTTTTAATGTTCTAATTTATTTACATGTTTTTCTGTATTTCTTTGTTTCTTTTCCTAATAAATTCTTAAACATGTGTAATCCATTTATTTTTACTTGTTTTTGGCAGTGAAAGATTTGCTCTGTTGTACATTTTGTAGAATGTTTTATTATGAACATGTTATAAAACTACAGAATATGAGGAGAAAAGAACAATGAACTTGCACATACTAGGAACCAGAACCCATCCATCATTATCAACATTTTGCCATATTTACTTTATGTTATTTTTTGAAGTATTTTCAACTAAACTAGAGAAAGCATAACATTTCTTTTTCCCCATAAGCATTTTTAAAAGTTTATTTTTAAAATTACGTATATATTACAAAACAGTAGTAGGTAATTTGCCTTCTAAATTCTGTCCTCTTTGGGCACCTAGTTTCTCCATTCTGGAGACAACTAGTGTTACTAGTTTTTTACTTTTCCTCTCTTTCACTCATGCACTCCTACCCACCATACTCCAAAATGTATGTATAGATAGATACATACATGCACACACATACTTTTATACAGTTCTGTAACTTTCTTTTACATATCTATGAATATATAAATATTTTAGTATATCCAGCTGATTATTATATATCATTATGTGAAGAGCTTTCTTATTATTTTTAATAATTTATATTTTACATATACAAAATTTACATAGGTAAATGTGTAAGATATTAATTGTATACCTTATTCAGGAGAGAGAATATTTTTATTATTTGAGAACCTACCCTACTGCCTCTTTCCAGCCAAGCAAATTCACATAGGAAATAATGTTGTGGTTTCTATGATCATATAATAGTTTGCCTATTCTTGAGATTTATGTAAATGAAATTCAAAAATACATGTGTCTGGCTTTTCCCACTCATCTTAATGATATTGAAATTCATTCTTGCTATTCTCTATATCAATAGGTTTTTAAAATTTTTTCTTCATAATTGCAATGTAATACCACATTAAATGGGCATATTGTAATTTCTTTATTCATTCTCTTGTTGATGGACACCTGGGTTGTTTCCACTTTTTAGCTAATTTGAATATGATAGCAGGTCTCTTATGCAATTACCTAAAAATGGAATTCCTTGATCGTAAGATAAATTTTTGCCTACCTTTATAGGAAACTGCCAAAGAGTCTTCTACAGAGGTGGAAACTTTCCATTTCTTAACCAGTGATAGATGAGATTTTCAGCTACTGTCCATTATTGCCAACATTGGAAATTGACATTCTTCCAAATTGTATCCATTGAAATGGGTGTAAAGTGGATTTATTGTGACTTCAATTTGAAATTTGGTCACTTCAGAAGGCAAAGAAATTTTTAATGAAGTTATTCAGTTATAAATATTCTTTCATAAAATTTGTTTATTTTTTCCCAACTTTTAACTTACAATTTTGAAGTAATTTTAGACATTTAGGAAATTTGCAAAAATAGTAGAGTTCCTGTACATTCTATACCCAGCTTTCTTAATGTTAGTATATTATATAATCATTATTATAACATTGTTATATGAATGATTATGGAAATTGGGAAGTTAATGTTGATATAATACTATTAACTGATCTGAAGACCATATTCAAATTTTTCCAATTGTCCTACCAATGTTCTTAGTATCTAGTCCAAGATCAAATTCAAGATCCCATGTGACACTTATTTGTCATGTGTCTTTTGCCCCCTACCCCAATTCCAATTCTGGAAGAGTTCTGTCAGTCTATGTTTGTATTTAATTAAATTGCACATTTGAAGGATACTAGATCATGATTTTGTAGAAATGTACTCAATTTGCATATGTCTGATATTTGCTTATGATTAGATTAAGGTTATACACTTTGAGAAAAATAACACACCAATAATACTGTTCCCTTTTCAATGCATCATATCTGGGGTATATGATATCAGTATATCTTATTTCTGCTTATATTAAATATGATTATTTGATTAAGGAAGTGTTGCCAATTTTCTCCACTGCAAAGATAGTTTTGTCCTTTCTATGTAATTAATATTTTGTGGAGAGATACTTAGAGACTATATGCATATTTTATTTTTCATCTAATTTCAACATCCATTGAAGATATACTTTTTGTATGTATGTCTGTATTTAATTTCCTATTAGTTAAGGATTTTTCATCTATGTCCATGATTACCATTAGACTGTGATTTTCTTTTTTTTATTATTTTGATCAGGTTTTGGCATACGGCTTCATCAAATATATTGAATGTTGCCCTCTCTTCCTCTATTTTGTTAGTACAGTTGACTCTTGAACAATGCTTGAGTTAGAGGTGCCAACCCCCCACACAGTCAAAAATCCACATATTTTTACTCCTTAAAAACTTACCTACGAATAGCATCTGTTGACTGGAAGCCTTACCAATAGCATAAACAGTTGATTAACACATGTTTTGTGTGTTATTTGTATGATATACTATATTCTTACAATAAAGTAAGCTAGAGAGGAAATAAATGTTATTAAGAAAATCATAAGGAAGAGAAAACACATTCTTTAAGTGGAAGTAGATCATCCTCATTTTCATGTTGAGTAGGCTGAGATGTGCAGGGGGAGAAAAAGGGAGGATGCAGCACGGCAGGCCCACGAGGAGGTCAGCTACTCATCCCTGTGGAGCCAAGTCCCTAAGATAGGGGTTGCCACAGAGGATAAGAAAATTGATAGGAAATAGAGAGAATAAAATAATACACAAAGACTAAGGTATAATTTATAGTTTTATATTAAAAGATCAGAGTAATCACAGCAGGGTACTTAGATGACTAGATCATATCTCCGTGAATGATCTAGCAATATGGTTGGATTCACATAGGTTTTTATAATCACAGATCTCAATTACTAGTTGTCAGGTTAACACATTTGCATATCAGGGAATATAGTTGCTAGGGGAGCAGGATTACACAGGTAGTGGGTTAGGGTCAAAAGTCCTCTCAAAGGGCTACTAACAAGTCTTTATCTAGGTAAACAAACAGGTACAAAGTCTTTCAGGGGCTAACTTCTAAGTTCTAAGAGATAGTCATCAATTAACAGAAGTATAACAAAAGAGGTATAATGACTCTATATTTCTTTGATGTAGTTATTATGGCCTTAAAGGTAAACAGAAAGTCAGTCAGGAGTGAACAGGAAGCCTGATTTTCTACAAACAGGTTGTTTATAACACAGAGGCATGTCTTAGTGCAAAGTACATTTATTGTCTCTGACTCCCATCTTGTGGACTAGATGTTTACCTTGCCATCCCTTTCAAGGCACAGAA
>CAUYRT010087751.1:0-52039 GCA_963574885.1 Lepilemur ruficaudatus | reverse complement strand
TTTTTTTTTTTTTTGAGACAGAGTCTCACTCCGTTGCCCAGGCTAGAGTGCAGTGGCGTCAGCCTAGCTCACAGCAACCTCAAACTCCTGGGCTCAAGTGATCCTTCTGCCTCAGCCTCCTGAGTAGCTGGGACTCAGGCATAGGCCACCATGCCCGGCTAATTTTTTCTCTATATATTTTTTAGTTGGCCAATTAATTTCCTTCTATTTTTAGTAGAGACGGGGTCTCTCTCTTGCTCAGGCTGGCTTCAAACTCCTGACCTTGAGCGATCCTCCCGCCTCGGCCTCCCAGAGTGCTAGGATTACAGGTGTGAGCCACCGCGCCTGGCCAAAAGTTGAAATTTAAAGAGGATGAGAAAAAAAATAGAAGCCCAGGGGTTGTGTTTCTTTCCACATGCCAATGACCTGTCCTGCTACCCTCCCACTTTGGAGACCTGGGTTTGGTGGCCCCATCCTGCTGGGCCCCCACGCTGGAGAAGACACCCCCACCTCCCATATTCATGTCGCCTCGCCCCTCTAGGCCCCAGGCGGAGCTGTCTGCAGAGCACTGGTTCCCCCTTCATAGCGGAGGGGAGCAGGGGGCAGGCGGGAGCAGTGGAGGGCGCTTGGAGGTCTGGGTTCCAATCTTGCATCTACTACCTGCTGGCACAGCGACCTCAGCCCTCTCTAAGCCTCAGTTTCTTCTTCGGTGAAATGGAGGGAACAGCATCTCCCTCCTGACTTGCACAGTGCCTGGGGGCTGCAGGCTGCCACCCCCTGCCCACCGGTTCTGCTGCTAGGTGGGCACAGACAGGCCGAGGGATGGACGCCCTGAGTGAGCCCAGATGGCAAAGGGGTTAGGAGCACACCCCAAGGGTCCAGGCAGGGTCCTGCAATGGTCACGCAGATTCAGAGAAGAGCCCATTTATCCTGGCGTCTGGCGTGGACTATGGTTCCGGTAAAGGGTGGTCATTAGTAAAGTACATGTCACAACCGAGGGGCTGTGCGAGAGGAAGTGTCCAAGGAGTCAGTGGGAGAGAAGAGTGAGGAATCAAAGAGTCAGTCAGTCAACAAACATCAGCTGGGTGTTGACTCTGTGCCAGGCATTGTTTGAGGCAGTGGACGGACAGCGGGGGAACAGCAGCCCGGGATCCTCTGTGGGCCAGGGTGCCCCCGTCGGGAGTGGGCGCCGTGGCTCTGGGGAGCGTAGGAGTCACTTTCCGGCGGGCCAAGGCCCTGGGGACTGAGGGGCCCTGGGGAGCAAGGGGAGGCCCAGGCCCCTGAGGAGTGGCCCGCCCAGGGTGGAGGGTGACTCAGGCCCCGCCCAGCCTCCCCACTGCCTGGGTTTGGTTTGTTTAAGAACAAATTAGTCACAGAGCAGGCAGCTTTCCCGAAAATAAAACGAGAATCCCCAGGATACAGGGAAAATTGAAGGCAGGCGAGTGAGTCAGCACGTGCTGCCCCCAGGGCTCCACTTTCCAAAGGGCTGCTGCGCCCTCCGCCCTCCCCTCCCGCCGGGTCTCCGCTTACTTGTCCTCTTGTCCTCTCCCGATCCCCTCCTACTGCGCTGCCGCCTCCCACTCCATCCTCACGTCCGCGCACACGCGTCCCTTTCCTCTGCGCGTCTGTGCACCGTCCCCCGTGTGCACGTTGCTTCGCTCCTCGAGGATTCGGAGCAACTCCGAGCCCAGGCACCGTGCACGGGAAGACGTGGGAGGCAGAGCGCCTCCGCCTCTCCTTCCAGCGCCCTGCCTTGTTGGGAGAGGAGCCGCATGCCCACGACACCTAAGGGATGGGGCCAGGCAACAGTCAGCGCCCTGGGCCCCTCCACCACACCCTGCCAGTCCGCTAAGGCTGGCAGAGCTGGGCCCCCAACCAAAAGAACAATGCTTGGGGACTTCATTCCAGCTCTCTGTCTCTGTCCCCTGCTGGGCCAGGCTGTCTGGGCCGGGCCTGCGGGCTAGGGGAGCGGCAGGGTAGCTTTGGGAAGCCTTTCTCAAGCAGCAACCCCTCCCTCGCCCAGAACAGGGCGTTAAGGGGAGAGGAGCCCGGCTGTCGAATTGGAGGGACAAGCTCAGTTTGTCCACTTGTTCCTTCCCTCCCACCCTGAGCCTCCTGTGGGTCAGCAGAGGAGGTTGCAGGCTGCAGGAGGGAGACGGCATGGGGGAGCCAGGCACCTCTGAACCTGGCCTCTCTGGTCTCCCTGGCCAGAGCTGGTGAGACCCCCCTCCCATCAGGACATGTTCCTGAGGGCTGGGGCACCCAGGGTCCTCTGGTTCTTTCCTCTGTCTCCCCCACCCTCCTCTCCCAGCGGAATCCACAGAATCCACCCTACAGCTCCTCTGGGACCCCTAGGCCACTCACTTCCCAGACCCCTCTAACTGGTCTAGCTGGCACTAGTCCCTCAGGAGCCAGGGGAGGTGGCCCCACGCCCAGGTCATGAGGCTGGGCTGGGGTCCCTGTCTCTCAGGTCACTGTCCAATCTCTGTCTGCCGCTCTCAATGAATAATTTAGTTGTTCGAATTACAGTAAAGAGCTATTTAGCTTCCCTTCCCAAATCGTTAAGAGCTGATACAAGACATCTTGGTTCCTTCTAAGGAAAGTCCCTTTCCCAGTGAAACTGAGCCTGTGGGCCGGGATTTCTCCCCCTCCGACCCCCGTACCAATCATTAACTAATATCCGACAGTAATAGGCGATTGGTTTTTTATTTTTTTTTAAAGCTTGGGTATAAAACACGAAGCATTAGCTAGCTGCCAGTTCTTGGGAGCAGAAAAGTGTAACTGACCTGAGGGGTTGGGTGGGGGTGCTGCTCTGGAAAAAGGCTTTGTGGGGAGCTAATGGGGGCCCCAAGTCATAATCTTGGGGTGAAACTGACCGGATGGTGCAGCGGTGCATGTGCTGCGAGTGTGCGGGCATGCATGTGCGTGAGGGTGCGTGCACATGTGTGCAGGTGCATGCATGTATGCGTGCATGTGCGTTTATGTGGTTCTGCATGTGCGCACACATGTGCGTGTGCACTGCATGAGGGTACGTGCACATTAAACATGTGTGCGTGCTTCTGTGCGTGTGAGTGTGTGTTCGTAGGAGCACAGTGCCCGAGTGGCAGGGCTGGAACGTGTGGGCTGGGACCAGGTGGGGCCCTGGCAGTGCAGGGCCAGCTCTCCTGTTCTCAGAGCTGGGAAGGAGAGTTGGGGTGGAGAATCAGGGTGGGGCTGGGCTTGGGATCCAGTCGGGTGACTTGCAGGCAGGGAGGGGAGGGGCTTTAGGAAGTTCAGAGAGAGGGAGGGAGGGGAGGCGAGGGAAGCGAGGGAGAGGGCAGGGTGGACCTTGGCTGGAAGGGTTGATACACAGGGAGGCAACATCCGGGATTTGAGCCTGGATTCTAGACCGAGAATGGCGGGAGGTGGGGTCTGGAGACCAGGCCAGGAGCCTGGGCCCTGTGGAGGGAGGCCTCCTGGCACCTGGGGAAGCTCCTGCAGCCCAGGCCAGGGAGGGGGTGTGCCCCCCCACCCTCCCCCAGGGTTGAGGGCCCACTCCCTGCAGCTGTGGGGAAGAGGAGGAGAGGGAGGCAGGGGCGCCTCTGCAGTCATGGCTGGCAGGAGGCTCCAGCGAGCCGAGCCCACCAGCTGGACTCACTGGAGGAGTGTGTTTCCTGCGCCCCGGCTGCAGGGGGCAGGGGCACGCGTTGGCCATGACCTGCACCTGATTCACTGACTCCACACCTGAGCAAGCCCCACTGGCTTCCAGCATCCACTCAGGTGCCCTCCATGTCTGTCTGTCCTCTGGACAGGGACACCTAGGAGAAGGGACAGCCAACATGTTGTGCACACGGCGTGCATCACAGGCATGGGAGGTAGAGAGTAGAGACCCCTCCCTGCTGTTTCTCCTCCACGCTCCCACCAACACCCACGCCCACTTGGAAACTTCCCCCACCTCTGGGGAGTCTGGAGATGCCTGAGGATCTAGAGCCCCTCTAACTGGTCCCAGATACCCTAGGGGTGACCCTGGGGCTCCTGACTGTGGAAGGGACCTCAGAGAAGAATGTGCCAGCCAGCCCCACCCTGGGTTTGCAGATATGGGTGGGGTGAGGAAGGGCTGGGGAGGAAAACCTTCCGACAGAATCCATCTCTGCTCCTGTCTGGAGACAGACCCCAGCCCGACCACCACCCATGGAGAAGCCTCCCAGCTCCCTCCAGAGCGGGCGCATACGCATGCTGGGATGGCATGGACACCGATGTCCCCCAGCTGGAGGGCATGGGTCGCCCGGTAAGTACCCAGGTGTCCCCTGAGAGCCTCCCGTGGCCCAGCCTCCACAGGACCCTGGGGAGCTCTCTGGCTCCTTGTCCTACTTGACAGCAGCTCCTCCCTCTCCCAGAAAGCCATGTGGGTCCCAGCTGTGACCTCGGCACCCCTTGGCCAGATGCGGGCCTGCTCCAGGCTCCTCCGGGGTCTGCCCTGCATCTGCTATGTCAGCATCTCGGAAACAGAGGTGGAGGGAGGACCCCACGGGCCTTGGGGGTGGGGCCTTTAGAGCCAGGACAGCAGTCCCTGGTAACCTTCTCGTCCTCCCCTCCCCAAGCCCCCAGCCCTGACCCCCCAAGCCTGTTTTGGCTCCTTGGGGGAAGGGAAGGGTGGTCAGGCCCCACAGAAGAAAGGAGAGAGTCCCCCAGTGTCCCTGGACAGGGTTGGGGATGTCCTGCTTTCCAAGCCTCCCTGCCCTGCCTGCTGCTCCTCTCCCTGAGCAGGTGGGGTGTGCTCCGCTCTTCCCTGTCCCCTCCTCTCCTCTGCCTGTGCAGGGGGCGAGGAGGGGGGCTTGTGCAAGGTGCAAGGTGGCACCTGGCTGGTGGCAAGTGGACAGAACCCGCCCTCTCCTGGGTGGAGATGAGGAGGGCCCTCCCTGATGTCAGGACATGGTGGCCCCTGCAGCCTCCCCACCCCACCCCCCTCACTCCCAACACACCCCCCAGCAGCTCTCTGCTCCCCAGAAAGTTCCACGCTCTCTCTTCCCAGGGCCTCTGTACATGCTTCCCCCAGGCCAGAGGGCAGCAAACTTTTTCTGCAAAGCCCCAGGTAATAGATATTTCAGCCTCTGCTTAGTGAGGAAGAAGCCGCGTGGCTGTGCTCCAATAACACTACTTACGTGCACTGAAACTTGAATGTCATGTAATTTGCACGTATTAAATATTCTTTTTCTTTCGATTTGTTTTTCTACCATTTAAAGTTGTAAAAAGTCATTCCATGTTCTTAGGCCCAACAAAACCAGGCAGCGCTGGATTTAGCCTTGGGCGGTAGTTTGCTGGCCGCTGTGCTAGGCTGCCCCCCTGGTGACCTCCTGCACTGGTGCAGTGAAGCCTCCAGCCAGGTGAGCATGTCCTGTGGGGCACGCCCACGTGCCCTGGGCCACCACTTTCCTAACAGACAGGGACAGCAGCTCAGCACAGGGCCTGGCACCCAGTAGGTGCTCAACCATGGTAGGCTACGCTTCTACACATAGTCTCTTCTTCACAATGCCTTCACAATGCCTGAATAAAGCACAGCCATTATCCCCATTTTATAGACCAGCTTACTGTGGCCCAGAGAGGTTCAATAACCTGCCCAAGGTCACCCAGCCGAGGCAGACACAGGAATTGACTGTGTGCTGTCTGCTGGGCAGCAGGGGCCTCTGTCGGGGTGAAGGGAGAGTGCAGCTAGGCCTGGGTTGGGGCGCTTGTGGCCAGGCTGCTCTAAGGGTCAGAGGGCCCAGCCTGCCTTCTGTCCTTGGTCTCAGGCTTGCTTGGGTGTTGATGGACACTCCCATTGGCCTTTGTCCACCCAAAGTCTCCTGGCCTTCTGCGGAGTGGTGTTCTTGGTGAGTCATCTCTAGGGCTTCTGTGTCCTGCCTTCTCAGCACCCCCGGTCCCTGGCCAGAGCTGGTGAATCTGGACCCTGGGTCTGTAGTTGGCAGCCGGCCCCCCAGCCTGCCTTCTGAGCCCCCCACCTCCAGCTGTGGACAGCTCACGCCTCCCTCAGCCCTGCGGCACTCAGCGACCAGCCCGTCGTCCTTTGCCAAGTGTCCTGTCCCCATGTGTCGGAGGACGCTTGCCCTGACACCTCCCCACTCCCAGCGTCAGCCTGGGAATTAGGGGCTCCTGGATCAACATGTGGTCCGGCTGTGGCCTGCCTTCCCATCATGGCGTCCTGGGAGGTTTCTGAGGCTGGGTGGAGGGCAGACCCCTCCTCGGGACTGGAGGCGGTGACCCCAGAACCAGCGTGGTCACTCAGCCCAGCATTCCTTGGGCTCTTTCCCACAGAACACGCTGGCTCCAGGGATCCCGTCACCTCGGCCAGAGGTCATCGGAAGTTGCCTCCCCTGGAGGGAGGCGAGGAGACACCAGGCTCATCTGGCGGAGCTGGAGGAGGAGAAAGCTGGGGGAAGGCAGCAGGTCAGCGTGGGCGTAGCCACCAGTGTAAATCCCACAGTGGACATGGTCACAGCCCTGGGGTGATGGGACGACCATGTCACCGACATCAGCGCCCAGCAGGTCTCATCCAGGGGCTTGAGGGAGCAACGCTGCTGCCGCAGGGAGCCCGGCAGGCTGTGCTGGGGGAGTGAGCAGAGGAGTCCCAAGGACAGATGTGGTTCCTAGGAGAGGCCCCGGAGCCTCTTCTCTCCTCCCTTCTGCCAACTGTCACCAGGAGGATGAGGACATGTTTCCCAGGCTGGGGGCAGAGGCGACCGTGGAACATTGAGATGCAAGGAAGACAGGGAAGGAGGAAGGAAGGAGGGGAAGAGGGAGGAAGGGAGGAAGGTCAGAGGGAAAGAAGAAAGGAGAGAGGGAGGAAGGGGAGACGGGCGGGTGCTGGGGGGAGGGGGGTCCCCTGCAAGGCATCTGCTTGTTTATTTGCTCTTGCTGCTATTCACCACCCTCCCACGCACACTCACGTATCTCCTCGCCACCTCCCTGGCTCTGGCCCTTGGTCCCGCTGGGATTGGCAGCCCAGTGCCCGCGGGCCCGGTTGCCGTGGCAACGCCCCTTTGTTAGGCACCAGCGTCTGAAAATGTCAAGCTGTTTTCAGTGGGTCAGACCTGGCTCCCTCCCTTCTTCCCCTTCTCCTTTTTCAATTCCAGTTGCTGCTGCCCAAGTTGCAAACTTCCTCTGTCTCCATGGGGATGGAGGAGGGCTGCCTCTCTTTTTCCGTCCCAAACATCTGTCTCTATAAACAGTTGTGTGCACGGCACCTCCTCCTTCTGGGCCCGGGCTTTGGGGAGGAAGTGCTTTGTTTATCTGGAGGGGGTCGGTTTCCTTGCTCCTCTCTGCTCCTCTGGGCTCCCAGTGCTGGATGGCTGGACTCCGGAGCCCCGGGCAAGCGGCCAAGCCAGCGCCGCCTGCTACTCCGGGGCCGGCACCCAGTGGGGATGGCAACCACTCTGCTCAGTCATCTGGTAGACCTCGGCTCTGCTTTGCTTGCTGGGTTGCCTTAGATAGGTTACTTAACCTCTCTGAGCTTCTGCTTCCCCTCTACAAGTGGGGATTCTAATAATGCCTCTGTCACAGACGTGTCCAGTGGGCCTTGAGACAGTCCACACAGAGTTAGGAGGCCTCGAGGGGCGCTCTCGCCAGAATGCTCTTGTATTTCACGCTCCCGGTGAGTCTTTGGGCAAAATACTACTATGAACAGCCCCATTTAGGAGAAAGTTCCAACTCAGAGAGCTTAATTGGCCCAGGGCTTACAGGAACTTGGCAGCAGAGACAAAATTCCTCCCAGGAGGCAAGCCCAGGCATTTTCTAGTCTGTGGGGACCCTATCAGAACCCCAGGCCCTCCATTTGCTAACTGAAGAGGTGGATTAGGTGACCTCCTTCCCAGCTTAAAACCTCTTTGATTTATTTCAGGGAAGAGGGTGGGGCAAGCTAAGAAGTTAGTGGAGTTTTGCCGGGAGCCAGGGACTGGAATGCGTGATGAGGAGTCAGGGACAGGGACTCCCGACTGACTCCCTCTCTCTGATGACTCAGACCTGCTCTCCCTGCTGGTGGCACTGGGCCACAGGAAGAACGCCCAGGGCCAGGCCCAGCTGGGCCGTGGCGAGAGCCCGCCCGAGGCCCACCTGGCCAGGGTGCCAGCGTCACTCCCAGGCCCTCACTGCGCCTAACTCCCAAGTCCGCATCCAGCACCTTTCTGTGTGTCCACAGTCCCTGCGTGGCTCAAAGAAACAGGTCAATTACCCTGTGTCCAGATGGTCACGGAAGAGACTTTATAAACAACCAAGTTAATGTCCGAGTTAGAGTTTTGGCTTTGGAGCAAGAAGAACTGAATTTGAATCCAGCTCCGCTAATACTGGCTGAACTTGGGCAGGTTAATCTCTCTGAGACTTGGTTATATCATCTGTGAAATGGGTGGCAGAATAACAGTACCCGCTGGAGGTGACGTCTGCAACGTGCTCGGGGTTTGCATGGCGAGTGGCTGCGGAAGCAAAGACGGTGTGACTGCGGTGATTATCCGGCTGGCTCAGGCAGGCGGGAGGCTGTGTTCTGTGGGAGCCAGACACCTAGGAGTTTGCGGTCTCCGAGCAGCGTACAAGGACAGGAGCAAGGGCAGCATGAGGCGGGCAAGGCTGTGGGGCAAGGAGTGAACTTCCCTCTGAAGCGGAAACGCTGGCCTGTTCTCTGGTCCAGCATCCCTCCTGCACGTGGGGATGACAGTGGCCTCGCTGGTGCTTGTGAGATGCATCCACAAGGGGTGTAGATCCTCGAACGTGCATGGGGTGTAACCTCCCTCCACCTGCGCCCGGGCCCCCGCCCACGGGAGAGGGTGGCAGGTTTGCTGCGTGGCGGCTGGGAAGCCGGTGGCCGAGAACCTGTCCCCAGAAGGCAGGAGGCTGGACCGTGTGGGAGCCTGTGCTCCAAGCCCAGGGCACGTGCCTCATTGTCCCATCCGACTTGGTTTACAAATCACAGATTGAGAGATAAAATTAGTAAGAATTTGATGGTGACTACAGAGCATAAAACCTCAAGCACAGGACCCGCTTCTGAGTGTGGGGCCCGTGTGAGACAGTCCTGCCCCTGAGTATCTGATGTGACTGATTGCTGTCTCCTGGGATGTCTTCCAAGAGACGGAATAAACTGGGTATGAGGACAGATGCCGGGAGGAAGGGGGATTGACCCACTGCTCCCATCTCCTGTTAGCCAAAGGTTCGCCCTGCGAGGCATTAACACTCCAGCCCTCACCGATGCCGGGTGGTCCCAGGCACCCGCAGGGCTGGCCCCAGAGACAGGCAAGGCCAGGAGCATCACAGGGGGCACGTGAAGCGTCCGATGGGATGTGCCTTTCCTGAGGTTGATCGTCGTACTGTGATCCAGTAAGAAAATGCCCCTGTTTTTAGGAAACTCACACTGGGGTGTTTCGGGGTGAAGCAGCATTGTGTCTGTGACTTACACACAGATGCCTAAGGAAAAATGGGGACAGGGAGAAAATAACACAAATGTGGTAACTTGTTCACATTTGGGGAATCTGGGTGAAGGGTATACAGGCATTCTTTGTAGTATTTTTGCAACTTTTTTGTAAGCCTGAGATTATTTCAAAAGAAAAAGTTGGGTCTTTCTGGTTTGTTTTTAAGGGTGTGATACAACCACTATTGCCGGAGGTGGGGGGGGCAGCCAGCAAAGAGCTGGTCCTGCGGGCAGTGGTGGGTGCTGCTTGGACTCCAGGCTCTGCAGGAGGGACTTCAGCGCTGGGAGAAAGGAACAGGGGCACCGTAGTGCCAGCCCCCTCCTCCTGCCACCATCGGGCTCCAGCTTTCCGGCCTTGTGGCCAGTCTTTCCCTTTGGGGGGTCGGTGACTCAGCCACGGGTTCCATGTGGCAGGAAGTGGGCACAGTGACTCATGGGGTGGCTGGGCCCCCTCCCTCCTGGAGGCTGGGATCGCAGCTGAGGCCCCAGGCCAGAGATGGCCCCTAAGAGAGGAGGGTGCACACCCCACAGCTCTGGCGCGCTCGGCTGTGCGGGGGGGCTGGCGGAGTCCGCCCTCTGCCAGCGCCGCCGCAGCCTGCAGGGTTTCCCAGGCGTGCTGGGCCCTCAAGAATTCCCCGCTGTCTGCAAGGCTGGCAGCCACTGCCAAGGTCTCCGACCCCGCGGGCTGCCCCCGGCCACGTGTCCTCACCAGGGGCCTTGTTAGCACTCGGCAGGGCAGTCGTGCAGATGGCCCGAGTGCCCAGTTCCCTGGGGCCCCGGCCGCTGCCAGCCTGTTTAGGCTCAAGCTCCGGAGCATTTGCTCGCTTGCCTTAAGGGTCAGCGCTGGAGACTTGTCTACTGTGGCATCAGCTGGTTCAAAACCAACACCTTTGGAGTATCGAGTGAATGAACGCTGCTTCAGCGAAGGGAGCCTGTCTTTCCTCCAAGATGTGCTGACCTCTCCGGCTTTTCTTCTTTGCCATCTAGGAGCACGTGCGACTGGGCTGCTCCCTTTAAAGTTAGGGCGTGCTCACATTTGCTGGGGGAATGACCCAGTGTTTGTACATCCGCCGTTTCATTAATCCTTATGATAGAGAGGTAGACTGAGGCTCAGAGAGGTTAAGGAACTTGCCTGAGGTCACACAGCACCAAGTAGTGGAGTCTGCATTTGAACTCAGGCCTTCCTGACTCCAAAGTCTGCCCCGCCCTATCCCTCCTGGTGCTGGCCATGCTGTACGTTCCCCTCATCGCTGGTGGACATTCACTCGATGGTGAGTCCAACAGGGCGGCAAGAGGTGTCTTCCTTGTGTTCCAAAGCTCTGAGCATCCTGCAGCCCCTGACACATCAAGGACGTAACTTGCAGGTGGACTGAGTGTCCTATGAGTCCAAACCTGCCGAGGGTGGCTCTGGGCACAGCTCCAGCCCTCTGCAGCACACCCTGCCCCCTGCCAGCGGAGCCCCCTGCCCCTCTGTCCTACCCCCACAGCTCCCCGCCCTCTTTTCTGATCTGTTCACAACTTTCCCTCTGCTGTGTTGCTCCCCTCTTCCTCTCTCCCCAGTCCCCTCTCTGCTCCCCTGGGCTGTCATCAGGCTGTCTCCAGTGGAGCACACCTTCCTGCCAGCCACGCAGGGTCTGCCCCAGCCACAGGCACAAGTGGGACAAGGGTCACTGCTCTGCGGGGCCACTTCCCATTTCCTCTATGCAAACACAGACTTGGGACAGGTGCTTCCAAGGGGGCCCCAGGGCTGTCTGGTCCAGCTCCCCCAGCACCGGCTCCATGCCCCTGGCACCTGCTCCTGCACAGACAGCAGAGCGACTCCTCAGCATCCGGGCTGCACGGCGAGGCGGTGGATACCCCCGCGCCAGGCCCTGTGAGGGCTGCGTGAGACCGTGCTCTGCGTGGGCAGCGTCTGGCACTCCGGGCTCTCGGCACGCGGTATGTCTCCTTCCCTTCATCGGACTGAGTTGGAACCCGCCTGCTGGAAACGTCCTCCCCTTGTTCTTTGATCTGGGGGGAAGCCATCTCCCCGCCCAGCTGACTGTCCCCTGCCGGTCAGCTAGCCGGTGAGTGCCCTCGTGCTGCCTGTTCCCCCAGGGACACGTCCTGGCTTCCATCAACTGCCCTCCACCGTGGGTGTGAGCCTCAGGCCCCTCCCCACCTTTCTGTCCTCCTCCCCGACACCCACTGTGGCCACAGAGGGGCTGGAGGCTTCTGCATTGCTCCGTCCTGATGAGGACCAGGGTCGTGATAGCTTTTGTCCCATGGCATCCGAGCTGTGACTCATCTGCAGTCAGCTACCGCCACGTCCTTGCCCCCAGACCCCCAGTTCTGGGACATCTGGATCACCTGATTGTTGGACTCTACGTTCAACCCTGTTCAATTTCACCTGTGTCGTTCGGCCCATTGTTGAGCCTGCATCGTTCTGGGGGCTACTCTCCAGTTATGTTTATCGGATCACATGCCTCCGTGGCCTTCGTTCAAGCCCTGGGCGTGGTCTGTGTCGGAGCCCCGTGGCACGCGTCTCGAGACCTGCCTCCGGACAAACGCTGTTTACTCATCGATACCGTTTTGTTTTGTTTTTAGTAAATCTTTCTATCCGTTACAACCTAATTGCACTGTTTTCTTTCTTTTTTTCTTTTTCTTTTTTTTTACAGACAGGATCTTGCTCTGTGGCCCACGCTGGAGTACAGTGGCTATTCAAGGCATGACCATAGCTCACTGTAACCTTGAACTACAGAGCTCGCGAGATCCTCCCGCCTCAGCTCCCCTAATAGCTAGGACTACAGGTGCACGCCACCACACCTGGCTAATTTTTTTGAATTAAATTACTTTTTTTTTTGAGACAGAGTCTCACTCTGTTGCCTGGGCTGTAGAGTGCAGTGGCGTCAGCCTAGCTCACAGCAACCTCAAACTCCTGGGCTCAAGCGATCCTTTTGCCTCAGCCTCCCTCGTAGCTGGGACTACAGGCATGCGCCACCATGCCTGGCTAATTTTTTACATATATTTTTAGTTGGTTAATTAATTTCTTTCTATTTATAGTAGAGATGGGGTCTCGCTCTTTCTCAGGCTGGTCTCGAATTCCTGACCTTGAGCTATCCACCCACCTCGGCCTCCCAGAGTGCTAGGATTACAGGCGTGAGCCACCGCGCCCGGCCTTAAATTACTTTTTGTAGAGACAGGGTCTCACTATGTTGCCCAGACTGGTCTTGAACTCCTGGCCTCAAGCAATCCTCCTGCCTCTGCCTCCCAAAGTGCTGGAATTATAGACGTGAGCCACTGCTCCTGGCCCTGTTCTGTTTTCTAGGCCACTTTTTTCTGTGTCTTGTATAAGGTTATCGCAGAAAGTTAAATGTTTTTATGGAGTCAAGGTATTCTACAGCCATAGCATTTCTATAATCTGATAATCTTATCAAAGAAGAAAGGAGCCCGTGCGTAGTGGTTCACACCTGTAATCCTAGCACACTGGGAGGCCAAGGCAGGAGGATAGTTTGAGATCAGGAGTTCGAGACCAGCCTGAACAAGAGCAAGACCATGTCTCTACTAACAATAGAAAAAATTAGCTGAGCGTGGTGACACGTGCCCATAGGTCCAGCTACTTAGGAGGCTGAGGCAGGAGGATGGCTTGAGCCCAGGAGTTTGAGGTTGCAGTGAGCTATGATGACACCACTGCACTCTAGCAGGGGCAACAGAGTGAGACTCTATCTCAAAAAATAGAGGAAAGGGGTTACTTTGGCTGGAGTTGCAAATAGTAAGGTTTTGTTTTTTTTCTTTACTCTTGCAAAAATGATAGTCTATATTCCTGTATTCACTTTATTAAAATTCTAAAATACAGATAAAATTAAAAAGAATTTTAAAGCATTCTGAATCCCACTAAGCACTTCAAACATTTTGGGATATATTTCTAGAGGTCTCTGAACACATATACCGAAAACTCATAAAAATGCAATCAATCCTACATACTCTTTTGTTATCTGTTTTTTCACTTACTGATATTTCGTGAATATCTTCGTGTGTGACTAAATAAATGTACAGTTACATAAACAATTTCCTGGGTAAAGCATCTCATTATGTGGCCATATCCTAGTCAACAGGTCCCGTATTATGGATTCCAATTTTTTTGCCTTTATAAACACATGTGCCTGTTATGAGACGTCTGGCTCCTTCCCTGAAACACATTCCAAAGTTACACTCTGAGTATTAACAGCCCCTCCCGCCTTTGCATCCCGTAGGTTCTTCATCTGTGCTTCTCTGGTAGACGTATTTCCCATTACAATAATTATATCCTGTCATGTCCCTGCTTGTAGCCACTAAGATCCCTTAAGGACTGCAGCCCCCAACCCCTGAGCCATGGGGGACTGGGCCACAGAGCTCCGCTGGTTCCCCTCCCGCTGGAAAATTTGTCTTCCGAGGAGGAGGAGGCTTCATCCGTATCTACAGCCGCTCCCCATCGCTGGCATCACCGCCTGAGCTCCACCCCTGCCCCATCCGTTGAAAAATTGTCTTCCAGGAAACCAGTCCCTGGTTGGGGACCACTGCTTAAGGAAGAGTCCGGCTCCAATTTAAGATTCACCCCTAATGCCTAACACAGTAGCTTGCACTTAGAGACACTCCATAAATATTTGTTGACTACGGGCATGAATAAATGAATTTGTTCGATGATTCATTCCAACATTTTGTTGGTGATTAACATCACACCCGCTGGTTTCCAGTTCCCCATGTCTGGTTTCTGCCCCAAAGGGGCCGTTCTCCTGACCTTCCCCCATCTCAGGCCGCGGTGCAGCTCCCTTCCGTCCTGGGCTGGTGTCCCGCACCCCAGCATGCTGGAGCTGGTGTGGAGCCTCCCTCCCGCCCACCTGCTGCCTCCTCCCCAGTCTGCACTCCAGTTTCCTCCTACAGCCACCCCACCTGCTTTCTGTCTGAGTCTCCTAGAGAAGGAGATGGAACCGGGGCGGGTCTGCCTTGCCTGGGGAGGAGTGTGGAGCAGCGGCAAGAGCGTGGGCCTTGAGCGCCTTGGCTGGCTCTCAAGAAAGGCGCAACAGCCCCTGCTCTCCGGGGCTGGGGCAGACTCCAGGGCGGTGCACCGGCACCGTTGGTGCTCAGTAAAGGCGGTCCTCATTCTCTGTCCTCTCCTGTCGTCTGACACAGTTCTGTCTTCTCACCCAAGGACTGGATCTGTCCCCTGGCTCATTCTTACAGCACTGACTACGACCTTCCAAGTCATTTCTCTTTTTCTTAGAAGTGTTCTGAGGAGCTGCAGTGTATCAGTGCCCCATCCCAGCCACCGGCCCAGGTGCTCTTTTCGGCTCACTTGTGGTTGAGGCCCCTCCCTCCCTCTCTCCCTTCCTTCCTTCCTCCCTCTTCTCTTCATCCTTTTGAAATATGAGCTCAGCTCTCTAAAAGGCTGTCAGGGCTTTATTTAGTCCTTTCTCTTAGAAATCTTTTGAGACTGGATTGTCTCAATGGTGGATTTTTTTTCCAGTTTATCCATTTTCCTTGCCTCATTTTCACTTTTAGAACCTGTAAACCTGTAGCCTTTTTGCTTTTTTTTTCTTTTTGGCCAGAGTTTCCTGAACTTTTTGGAAAAATTTCCCCTAAAGTCTAGGGTGCCCATCTGACAATTTCCAGTGTCTCTCTCCTGAGCTATTATAAACCCGCAGGGAATCACCCCGTGTGAAAAGTGATCCCACAGTGACATTCCTTCCCTGGAGTTCAGACAGTAGACTTTTCACTGGAATGAAGACCATCACAATCCCTCTGCCAGCTCTGGCAAAGCCACCGAGCGCCAGAGCCATTGCTGAGCTCCTGGGCAGGGCGGTGGGCTCAAACCCTCCAGCGGGGACGTGAGCCCCAAACTCAGCCCAAGCTTAATGAACGGTGCTCAGTCTGGCTCCGCAAGGGGTTGTCTTTTTAAGTCGTGGCTCAGCAAGGCCACACAATCCGACAGCACAAGCTCCATTAAGCATATACTGTGCGACTGTGACCCAGGAATGGGGGAGAGAAAAGATAAGGACACCTGATCTCACCCTCAAAGAGCTTGGAGTCTACGGACTAAGAGGTTTAGGATTTGGAGCTGGAGAGCTGACAATCTAAAGAACCGTAAAGATGAAAGGGGTCAAACTCAGGATAGTTTTTTAAAAAAAGAAATTTAAAACCGTGTTGCCTTCCTGTTTCCTCATCAGGGGTAAGTAATTTCCAGTCATTCCATTCATTAAACAAACATGTGTGAAGAAAGAGAAATGGGTCAAGAGCCTACTGCGTGCACAAGAGCCTACTGCGTGCACAGCTAGAACCAGCGCACAGTGAGTCCACTCTTGGGAGGCCGGCTGTGCCCCTCGAGAAAGTACAGGGCGAGGGGAAACTTGGGCCCGAGGGCAAAGGCCCAGCCCTCTCCAGTGGGAGTCACCTTGAGCTCCATGTGAGGGGCTCAGGGTTGGGTAATCAAGAGTGGAAATCTCTGGAAAAACCCTAATACCCTTGTTGCAACATTCTAGGAAAATGGTCGTCTGTTGAATAAGAGTGAATCACCCAGGGGAAGGTTTGGGGCCGTCATCGACACTGTCCCAGGCCGCTCGTCCCCACCTTTTGGTTCCCCACTGATGCTCCGGCTGCCTCTGGGGGTTGCGGGGGGGAAGCAGTGACGCCAGATCCGGAATTTCATCCGAGACACATGCAAATGGCCCACGGGCTCTATGGAGGAAGTTCTGAGGCAGGAGGGCTGTGGGCAGCTCAGGGCTACAAGCCGCAAAGGAGAAGTGAGAATGGGTGAGAATTCCCAGTTCTCCTCCCCTCTTCCCTTCCCCTCTCACTCCACCTCACCCCACTTCCCCGTGTGGGCCCGTCCCTGTGCGCCCAGAAACGAGACCTCTGGCTTCTACCCAGTTACCCAAATCTGCAAAAACACCCATCGGTAACAGAAGGCAGCCTTCTGAGGCTCCTTTCAACTCCAGAGTTAAGGAATGGATCTGGGGGCACCCAGAGGGGCTACTGAGCAGGTGAAAGAAGAAGGAAGAACCCCTGTTGAGCGTCGGCCACGGGTCCGTGGAGAACCCACCCTCCCCAGGCCCTCTGCACGCTGTCGGCACAGTCCTTCAGATCAGCTGGGCAGTGGGGACGCCAGGCTTCCACCCAGTCTGGCCACTGGTGGTGAGCCACCAGCTTCCCAGGCCGCCCGCTGAGATCCGGCAGACACTATTGTCATTATTCTTTCAGGAAACCAGGACATTGGGGTTTATGTCAGCTGCAGGTCCGGCTGCTGTCACAGAGACACACCTGAAAAATATTGCCTTAGCCACGAGTTTTGATGGAGCCATGCTGCATTCCCAGGCACTTCCACGCTAATTAATCGTCAATTGATTACTCTCTCACTCACATGTGCGCGGGAAGCTCCGGCTTCTCGGGAAGTAAACTGTCTACTGACGAATGAGTCAAAGCACTGGGCGGCTGTTACTTATTCATGAAGGAGGGTGTTGGCGCATCTGGGTCCCCCCGACGCCCCCGCACCTGCCCAGCGCACCCTGGAAGGTGGGGATTAAGGGCCCTGGGCAGAAAGTGGTTTCTGCATCTTTCTCTCTCTCTCTCTCTCTCTCTCTCTCTCTCTCTCTCTCTCTCTCTCTCTCGCAGCAGGCTGGGCTCCTCTCACCATATTTCCATCCCGGGTTTGGTGGCTTTGGCTGAACCGTTGAACCCGTATTTAACCCAAGGTGTAACCAAAACCATTCAATTAGTGTACCAGTCAATTAAAGAATCAGTTGTCAATTGTGGACAGTATTTCTTTTTCTGGGGCATGAGTTTTCTTCTTTATTCATATATAACTGATTTTTATACATTTTATTGAGGATAGCTATACATTTAGTACACACATGTTCTATAACTCACACGTATTGGTGTGATAATCGTAATAAAAAAGAAGGAAGCTAAGGGGTAAGCTGCTCGGGGAAGACCATCTGGGCCAAGGGTAGGGATCTGGGGCGTGTTCTCTGGGGCCAGCCGGGCAGGGTGCTGGCCTGGCCTCTTGGTCACTTCATCTCTCTGAACTTTTGAGTCTTCATCTGAACGCCGGCAGAGGAGTTCACGGGATTGCTGTGCGCTTCTCCCTCCCACACGGGCTGTGGCGGAGTCCCGGCAAGATCCACGCCACCTGGGGCTGCTTAGAGACGCGGCATCTCAGGCCTCGGACAGGCCAACGAATCAGCGTCCAACTTTTAACAAGACCCAGGTGATCAGTGCTGACATTAGCGTTTGAGAGGCGCCGGGCTAAACAGTGTGCCGTACTGAAAACTCCTGGCAGAGAGTGGGCGTGGGTAAATGTTAGCTTCCCATCCTGCTCCCCTCCCTGAGCATCCGCAGACTCTCTCTGGGAAACTCGGCTCTGGATGGAGAGGTTTGGGTTAGAGGGTGGCAGCCCCCCGCCATGTGCCGGCGTTGCAGACGGCAAGTATTCTCATCCTGGCTCACGGGTGGAAGAGTGTGGCCCCTAGGAGTCCAGCAAGTGGTTCTAAGGTCACAGAGTGAACCCTAGGGGACCAGGGCCCCATGTGCCCACAGCTTCAGCCAATAAGCCATGGCCACCCATGTAAGTGGTCACTCTCTCTGGTGGGGGAAGGGGCCAAGAGGGCCGCTGGAACCTATGATCATCAGAAGGAGCTGGGGGTGTCCTAAATGTGACACCAAATGTGACAGTTTAACAACTTTCATTTGACACCTATTTTGGGGGACACCATCCCATGCTGGGCACTGGGGATACAAGGGAACCACATGGGCACATGGGCGGAGGAGAGTTACAGTCAGGAAGGGCAGGTGAATGGGACACATGGGGACAAAGGCTGTGCCCACAGCAGCACCGGCTGCTAGGAGGACCACCCCAGACAGGGCGGGGCGAGGGCGGGGAGGCGCAGGTGCTAGGCGCCCGCCCCACGAACGCTGCAGAAGGAGCCGCTGGCTGTGGCCCTAGCCTCTGGGCAGTCTCAGTGACCTGGCACTAGGGAATGTTCCTGGCCTAAGGAAGGACCTGGGTCTGGCCAAAAAGGGGCGAGAGCTAGGCGCGGCGGGGAGGGGAGCCCTGCCCTAGCGTGCCCTCTGTCCGGGCGCGCACCCTGCCGGGAAGCCCGGGCCGCAGCTGCTCGGGGGCCCGGCCCAGAATAGCCTCCTTCCGGGCAGGGCTGCCCCGGCCTGGCCCGCAGCGCCGGCGCCCAAAATAGGGCTCGGCCGGGAGGCCAGCGGGTGGCGGCGGGCGCGAGGGGCCACCTCGGCTGCAGGACTCGCCGGGGAGCCGGCGGGCGCGGGCCCAGGGCGGGACGGAGGGCCGGGCTCGCGCCGGCGGGAAGCGGGCGGGCGGGGACCGCGGCGCGCTGGCCGGGGCGAGACGCGGGGCGCGGGGCCAGCCCCCAGGCGGGCGCAGCGCGGCGCTGACCTCACAGCCCGCGAGGAGGCCCGTCGGGGCGGGGGCTGATGGAAGGCCCGAGGAATGCGCGCTGGCCGCGTTCCCTTCCCGTCTACACCGTGCGCCGGGAGCAGTGCGCAGCGGGGACCAGGGCTCGCCCTGTCCTCGGTCACAGGCCCTGCCTGAGCCGAGGTGGGCGTGGGGAGAACCCCGCGGCGAGGGGCGCGCGGGCACCAAGGGCTGGCCCTGGAGGGACACCGCGCCCCGGCCGCACGGCAGTCCTCCCTCCTGTGAAGGGCAACGTCCCGCTTTCTCTTCTCCTTCATCCAGGGGCAGGCCTGCTGCCTGGCGGTCCTGGGCGCTCAGTGCCAACCCGACCCCCAGGAGGTGGGCCGCGTGGCCTCAGGCCCGGCTCCGGCTAGGGGCCTAAGTGGACACCGAGGCTGAGGGAGAGGTTCGGAGGTGCCTGAGCCCACATTCTGCCCCGCACAGCCAGCCCCCTCGCGCCCCTCCACCCTAACCTCTTTAACCTCCCTAACCGCTCCCAGCCTCGGTTTCCTCATCTATTAACCAGTGATTAGTCATATCTGCCGTACAGCGCTGTTAGGATTAAAATAGAATAATTATGTAATGCACCGTGCCCTCCATAAATGCGGTCCTCTCTCCCGTGTCCCTGCCTCCTCCCTCTTCAGTCAGGCGGGGCTGAGTTAGGCCTGCCCCCATCACCACCTGGTCCCCGGCCTGGACACATGTACATCCTTGCCAGAGCCCCCCCCCCTTGGGGTTACCTTGAACCCCACCCCATGCCAGAGGATGGTCCAACTTGTTGTTAGAACCTGCAGGAATCCCAGGCTGAGGTCCAAGAACATTAACTGAGGGCCCAACCTGGCCGGGGTGAGTCAGCTGCCCATGACAGTCACGGCTGCTCCAGCTGCCCTTCACAGCTCAGCCGAGCAGTTGCCAGGATGAGGCAGCCCCTGGAAGTTGCTGGGAAGATCCGTGAGTCTTGGGGGTGGGATTAAGAGCACAGGGGTTGGGGGGCAGGAAGGGGTTCTCAGTCTCCCTTCTCCTCCTCTATGGGAACTGAGGCTTGGGACCAGGGGACCAGGGCACCCCATGTGAGGAAGGGCGGGCCTGACTTACTGTAACTTCCTGGCCGAAAGCCTGATTGTCCTGTGGTCGGGCTGCCCAGCCAGAGAGGCCCCTGGTGCAGGGAGGACTCGGGAGAACTTGCCTCTCACTGCATCGCGCGGCCAGGGCCCAGTGTGGGGGGGTGGAGTGTGGGGGGTGTTGTCACTGACTTCCCTGGGGAGAGTGAGTAGACCAGGTGGGCCAGCCTGCAAGGTGGCTGCTTCGTCCTGAAGCAAGGCAGGCCACTACCTAAATGCCAAATTATTCACAAGAAAAGAAAGGCCGTCCAGGGACTCAGCCCTTTCCCTAGGGCATCGGAGCAGCCAGTGTTGACTGAGCACTCACTATGTACTAGGCAATGTAGGCATTTGCTCACCGAATTGTCACGACCCTCCTTGAAAGTGGGGGCTGTTTTTATCCCCATTGTACAGATGGGGAGCAGATTAGAGACCTGCCTGGATCTTCCAGCTGCAAGGAGGCAAACTGGGGTGAAAACCCATGCTCCCCATTCCCACCCAGCTGGCTTCCTGAGCGTGGGAACCAACGTGGCCCGGAAGAATAGCACATGGCCCAGCTGACCGCCAGGTGCTGACTCCACCCCCTCTCCCCCACCACATGGGCACACTGCTTGCTCGGTACTCAGCTGACTTCCTGTCCCTGGAAGAGCAGCTGCCAGTATGCCGGGGCAGGGCGGTCCCCTTCCTGTGGTTCAGGTAAGGGCATAACCCTGTGCCTTCTTAGCATCCTCCCTCTGTCCTTTCCCAGGCTCTGCAAGTCAGACCTGGGTACCCCAGAGAGCCTCTCAGGGCCAGCTATTGGTCCAGAGGCCTCAGCTGCAGGCTGGGCCGACAGGGGGCTGCAGGCCTTGACTGAAGAGGGTTTGGGAAGAGCTGAGAATCTTCCCTCCGGCTATCAAAGATGCATGGAGGCTTTCTGCATCACACCGTCTCTCTGGTGACAAAGGATGCAGATGAAAGTCCCTTAACCTCTCTCCCTGGCCCTCCCCAACCTGGTGTTCTGGATTAGACAGGAGCTTCTAAGGTATGAGGTCTACCTTGCCTGTATCCACCCCACCGTCAGATCCTCCAGGCTGTGGGAAGAGCAGGCTGACTGCTGGGCATCACCTCGGCTTTCCCCTAGGTGACATTGCCAAGGCACTGTGGCACTGCCCGCATTTCCCATGCCCGGCTCCACCTCCCTCTCTGTCTTGCCCATGGAAGCTCAAAATAAGCTTTGTGTAGAGGATGATATTCCTGGTGCGAGGGTCATCTGAGGCTGCTAAGACTGAAGCTCTTCACCAGAGAAGTGCAGGAAGCCCCCCTGCAGCTCAGTGAGGCAATGTCTGGCGCCAGGCCCTCCCTGGGCGCGATGGCCGCCCTGTCCACCCGCAGGCCATCTGCTGGGCTCCATCCCTGGGCGCCCTTGCAGCCCGGCCTCAGGGCTCAAGGCGTTTTTAGCACGCCTGAAGGGGCATTTCACACGTCCCTGTGTGCAGGAACTTGGAAGGGCACATTTCTCAGGCTCTTGGAAGATGCAAGGCAAGGAAAAAAAGATCTTAATTTGCGATCCCACAGGACCAGGGTGCTGGGTAGAATGGTGTCCTCCCCGAATCCATGTCCATGTGGAACCTATAAATGTAACCTTATTTGGAAACAGGGTCTTTGCAGATGTAGTTAAGATGAGGTCATACTGTATTAGTTTGGGCCCTAATCCAATGACTGGCATCCCTCTAAGAAGAGGGAAATTTGGACACAGACACACAGAGAAGCCCACGTGACGATGGAGGCAGACACTGGAGTGATGCGTCTTCAAGCCAAGAAACGCCAGTTACCAAGGGTCGTCAGCGACCGCGGAGCTGTAGGCGCCACGGAGGGAGTCTCTATAACGGCTTCAGAAGGAGCGTGGTCCTGCAACACTTTGAGTTTCGGACTTCTGGCCTCTGGAAATAAGTTTCTGTAGTCTTAACCTGCTCGGTTTATGGCATTTTTTCGTGGCAGCCCTAGGACACTGACACAACCGCAGAGGACAGTTGAGGAAAACAAGAAGGAAATGCATACGGCACATACAGAAAAGATTTGGAAAAGACAAGGGGGGCACAGGAAGGACCACTTCCTCGGCTTCCTCCTCTAACCCGACAGGAAGCTGGGGACCTCGTGGCTGAGCCTTGGAAGAAGTGGCTACTTTCCTCCTAGCAAGAGTGCGTGAGCTAGGATGTTGGTGAACGGGAGGTGTCTGAATCTTGCTGAATCCCAGGGAGACCCTGCTAATAATCATGAAGTTGCCGGGCGCGGTGGCTCACGCCTGTAATCCTGGCACTCTGGGAGGCTGAGGCGGGAGGATTGCTTGAGCTCAGAGTTCAAGACCAGCCTGAGCAAGAGTGAGACCCCTGTCTCTAAAAAAAATAGAAAAAATTAGCTGGCTGTGGTGGTGTGCGCCTGTAGTCCCAGCCACTCGGGAGGCTGAGGCAGGAGGATCACTTAAGCCCAGGAGTTTGAGGCTGCAGTGAGCTATGATGACACCACTGTACTCTAGCCAAGGCAACAGAGACTCTGTCTCCAAAAAAAAAAAAAATCATAGAGTCCTGACATGGTCTTGTCTCATGCTCATAACAGCCCAAGAAGCAGGTTTTACTGAAATTCCCACGTATGGGTTAGGAACAAAGTCAGGGTGGTTAGGTACCTGCCCGAGGTCATATACTGACAGGCAGTAATCTGGGACACGCGCCCAGCTTGCCTGACCCACAGCCTGCACCCTGCACCTGCCACTTGCCCTCTCCGGGTCCAGGGCTCCTGTGCACAAGTCCCGTGTCTTGGTGGGGTGGGGCCAAGAGGCACAGTGAGCACGCTGGCCACGGGTGGGGATGCGGAGCTGGGCTGCCGGGGTTTGGACCCCAGCTCTATTCCTGGTTCGCTGTGTGACCTTGGGCAAGTTGCATTACATCCCTGTTCTGCAGTTTCCTCCACTGCAAAAATGGAGACAATAACACTACCTAATTCATGGGCTTGCTGGGGAATTCAACGAGTCAATAGGTTTCAAGTGCTTAGAATAGTGCTTGGCACCTTGGAAGCACAGCCATAAAGGTGTTATGAAATAAATAAAACCTGCTGGGCAAGGGTGCTTTACGTCCATGGTTGGGGCCAAGGAGAGGGCTTCAGGATGGTGACCCATCTTGTTCTTACTCCACGAGGTCAACAGCAGCCTAACACAGTTCTCGTCTGTTTTCCACAGAAGCCTCCAGAGACCAGCAAGGAGGGCGCCCAAGACCAGGCAGCAGAGTTCTGCCTGCATCCTGGGCAGTGTGGTTCAGTGGCTTGAATCCTGCCTCTAGGGTCAAGGTCACCTTCTCTTCTCCGTCTCCGGTTAGCTATCTCGCTCACCGTGGGAGCCCAGGCTGCAGTGATTCACCGTCACTCATCACCCCACAGAAAGATAACACAGTGCACATCCCAGGGACAGGACTGTCTGTCACCTTCACCCACAGAGCTCAGAATGTGCTGAGCAGCGTGTGCACCCCACGCGTGTCCAGAAAGTCCTCCAGTCGTCTCTGGCCACCTCCCTACCTGTCCGTCGGGCACCTGCAGCCTCTACCTGGCATCTGGCTCTTTTAACTGGCTCCTGTCCAGGTATCTTTCCTACCACCCACCAGGCCTGGGGCCTGGCCTGACAGCCCAGGACTCTGCTCCTCCCCCACTCAGGTCTGACTGGCTCTGTCCCGTCCTGGTGTGGGTATGAGGTCTCTTGCTGCAGCTGGGCCCGTTGGCTGACCTTCTCAGCTCCTTTTCTTAGGCTAGAGAGGCCTGGAAGAGTGCCCGAGGGAGGGTCCAGGCTGCTCTCCTGGCCTCCTCCCCTCCGCTCCGGGGCTCTGGCCGGTGCCTGGGCAGGGTCCCTGCCGAGTGAGTTCTCAGACAAATCCTGGCCCTGTGGTGGCCTGAGGAGTCCAGTGGGGAAGCCTCCACGTGCAGGACAGTGCTCCACAGCCTTGATCGTCCCTCCCCCAACGTTGGGCAATGCTGGCTGGTCTCTGAAAGTCTTCCAGGTGGCCCTCCGGCCAGACCCTCCTGCCTACTTTCACTAGGTGCCAGGGGACACTGAAAGGGCAGTGAATACAGGAGGACCGCTCTTGGAAGCCAGCCTGCCTCCCTGCAGCCCCCTTTGCGTAGGATTCTACAATAGGGAACATCTCCTCTGCCCCTCAGTTTACAGAAAGGACAGTTTAGATGGATTTGGGGTTCCCTGAGGCTTTGAAGAAGACCTGGACATGGGGGTGGCCAAAGGTCTTGCTGGAGTTTCCTTGGGAATTGTACATCCACTGGGAGCATTAGCCCTGAGCATCCGAGGCTCCCACATGCTGGGATGACCCTGGTTTTCCCACCAGGATCTGGGTGGACGGAATGGCAATCCAGGACTATCCCTCAGGGGTGACCTGGACACTGATGAGAGCCCAGAGTGGACCTGGCTGTCATTTGGGTCCCTGAGGGAGCCTTCACAGTAGCTGCTAAGTGGCGGTCCTGGAGATGATGGCGGTGGGGGCTCTCACACGCAGGCGTGAGCAGTAGGGGAGAAGGCGCTGGATTTGAGATCAGGTGATCGGTATTCCAACTCTGCCTCCACCACTGCTTATCTGTGTGATCTGAGGCAAGTCCCAACCCCAGTACACCTGGGCTTGCTCAGCTTAAAGTACGGTATATTTTATTTCACCTGCCTTACTTACAACTGAGGCACGTAGGGAGGAGGGAAGGAGATCATCTATTAGAATACATTTTGAAAAAACCAAAAATGCTATTTATTTATGCAAACATACAGTACTAAAAAGATGCCTGTTTGCTTCTGGAAGCAAAAGTTGCAAATGAATTAAATATTTTAATGACTTCAGAAACCCCATTGTTTAAAGAACGTTTCTTAAGGCTGGGGCAGGGAAGGGGGCATAAAAAAAAAACAATGTTTCTTCTTTTGTACAGCCACACGCCAAGTGTTTGGTGAGTTTCCGCCAGGCCACCCATCTGCTGGATTTTGTGAAGAACACAAGAAAGTGGAGGATACAGTGCCTGGTACAGAGTCAGCACTCAGTAAATAATCATTGAATAATGAACAAAAGTGAGTCCAGTTTGGAAGGAGACTGGAATGTGACCAAATGACCAATGAGCGGTGCAGGCTGTGCATATAGGATGCGTTTGGAGGGACAGGCAGGGGTGAGCTTTCCGCCGGGGTCAGAGCCTGAAGGGTTCTGGAAACCCAGCTTAGCAGAAGGTGCCAAGGAGAACCATGTGCATCCCATGGTGGATGGGCTGTGCGTGTGGATGACATCAGGAAGGCAGTATTTTTAGAGCATGAGTCTGGCATGGACGTGCCTGATGGGGACATTACCAAACTTCTTGAAGTTCCCCAAAGTTTCCCTTTTCCAGGCCATTTCCCTGTTTCTGATATTTACAATGCCCTGTTCTCCCAAGCCTGTGGAAGGAACACCTGCCGTGTTGCCTTAGCTCACACACGTGTCATCCCTTCTGGGAAGCCGCTATAGGTCATTTCCTCCTGGGCACCCCTAGCTGTACCCTGTAAACCGTTTTATTTTTACACTCATTCCTTTTTAGGATACTTCTTGGTTTTCATGTCTGGTTCTCCTTTCAGACCGTGAGCCCCGTGAAGTCTGCAGTATCTCCTGGTTGTTGATCTCCAGCATGGCACGGCGGCCCGAGCGGTGCCCCACCCCCACCGGGCAGCCTCCTGGGACACCATCCACAGAGATGCAAAGATCATATCCTGAACAGTGCCCCCTGGAGTTGTGCAGCACAGAGGCCTCCTGGAGGACCCAGATCCTCATGCATTTTGTATTTCATGTCGATACCTTCCATATCCTGTACATTATAGATACTAAATAACATTTTCTGTATGAAAAGACTGATTTGAGATGGGGGGGAGGAAGAGAGGAAATACATCTTCTTGTGTAACATAACCAACTTGCCTTCTGATTTTTTTTTTTTTTAAATCTCTGGGTTTTCAGCCTTTTCCTAAGGCTGGGCCTGAGCAGTGCTTGTGAACAGCAGTGATGGTGTTAACCAGGATCGCCTGCAGTGTTAGCAGGAGGGCCCTTTTCTGGACTGTGCCTGGGGCCTCTGATTCTCTCTGCAACCCAGCCTTCCAGGCCACGGCTGTTGCCCAAGGCGGTGCTGCAATCCGGAGCACTCAGGAGTGGGAAGTCCAGAGTTCTCCCCGCTTCTGGGAACAGCTCCCCTCCCCCCTCCCGGCACCAGCTTCCACAGGCAAGTCCTCATGACAGTGGGTCAGGCTCACCCAAGGATTTCACAAACGCCTGGCCTGTTCCCAGCACAGCACAGCTGGGAGGGCTCAGCACTGGGGGAAGGAGCGCCATCCTCCTCCCTGGGCCCCCACTGTCCTCCAGCCCAGGCAGAGGGAAGGGCTGCACTTGTCCGTGCTTGCCGGGGTTCAGGCTGGCGGTAAGCTCAGGGCCTCCCCTCCCTGCCGATTTCCCATCTCAGGCTTAGTCAAGGCACAGGGAGGAAATTCCCTGTCCCGAGAAGAGCTTTGTCTTGCCCGAAGGCAGCACCAGTGGTCCCAGAGTCACCAGGGGAGGTGTTGACTATTCAGATTCCAGGGCTATCTTCAGGATTCTGATCCAGAAGAGCCCAGATTGGAAGTCATTTCATCCACACCCTGGGGCACCCCCTTAGGTTCTCTGTGCTTTCAGGGACCTCGAGGGACAGAGGGGAAGAGCTCTGGGCAGCTCTCTTTCTAACTACTCCCGTGACCCTGGTAGAACTGTCCTTGGACGTGGGGCCTCAGTTTCTTCATCTCTAAAATGGACGTGCTTTGACTTGAGGGTAGAGGGACCAACTGTCCTAGTTTGCCAGACTTTCAGGGATAAATTTAACGAGCTGGTCACCCTTCCCCTAAGAGTGGGAGGGTGGATGTTGGATGTAACAGCAATGTGATTTGAAGATAATGGCAATGTGATTGGAAGATGCATCTTGGAGGCACAAATAGTCTGTATTTATTTAATTTACATATTTACTAGCTCATTGTCTGGTCTCTCCCCCTCCACTTCTGGAGACTGGGGAGAGCAGGGCCTTGTTTAGCAGGATGCTAGATCCCCTGGGCCTAGAACACTCCCTGACACGTAGGTATTTGCTGAATGAATGAATGAGTGAATGACGAGAACAGGATCCCCGGGAAGAGTGCATGGGGGTGGGTTTGCTGTGCTCCCCTGGGACAAGAAAACTTGACCCATCGCAGCTGGGAACGAGCCCGGCCTTCTGAGCAGCCTCCTCCGAGGGGTCAGTGACCCCCGGGGACGAACGCCGGGCCCCGCCCCGCCCCCACCGCCCGGCAGCTCCGCAGCCCGCTCCCGCCTCTCCGCCCCCCGCCCCAGGGAGGTGCGCCTGGCAGCCTCCGGGCCCAATTTCCTGGCACTCGGCTGAGAATAAACAGCGCTCCCCTCCTGCAATCCCGTTGCCGTGGCGACCGCGCTTGGCGGGCGGGGGCGTGGCGGGGCGTGGCGGGGGCGGGACCATGCCCGCAGTGCGCATGCTCCGCGTGGCGGCTACGACGACGGCGGCGGCGGCGGCCGCGGCGCGGGCCCCGGAGGTGCCACCCCCCGTGCGCGGCGCGGACATTCTTCGCATAGCTCCGCCAGGGCTCCCGCGGTGTCCGGGAAGTGACTCTTCCTGGCAGAGGACGTCCTCGGAGCGACGCGCCTGCCCGCCAGCCCGGCGGCCGCCCAAACGGGAGGGGAGGGCGGGGGAGGGGAGGGGAGGGGGCGGGGCGTAAGAAGGTGCTCCCCGAACGGGGTCTCCCCTCACCCGCGGCCTCTGCGGTCCCCGTCCTGCCCCGCACTCTCGCGGCCCGCATTCCCCTCTCCCGTGGACTCCTGATTGCCTCTTTCCCCTCCCGCCGCCTGGTGCCCCTGCGGTGCCCCCTCCCAAACATCCTTGCTCGGTCCTAAGCCTGGGACTCCTCTTGCTGGCTGATTTTCCGTCTCTAGCTTCCCTGCCTGTGGCCTCCTTCCCGCCCTCCCCCCAAGCAGGCTTTAGATTTCCCATTCTTGGCTCTCACTCGTCAGAGGCCTGCCCAAAAACAGCACCACCAGAGGGAGGATGGGGCCTCTTGGGGTGGATTCTTGCAGTGCTACAAAGGTACTAGGGCACAGGGCCTGGGAGCCATCGTCTCCCCCTTCCTTTCCATTGGCCAGGGCCCCCTGGCTGTGCACGTAACCCTGCTGGGGCGTAGGGTACTCGCACAAACCACAGGAATAGCCCCCACTCCCTGCAGGGCACTTCTTAGAGCCAGGAGCACCCCTCCTCTGGTGGCCAGGCCAGAGAGCCCTCCACTGATTCCTTTGAAGGAGGGGTGTCTTTCCCTCCAAAGACCGACAATTACAGAAAGAATTTTGGAATGGGGTATGGCATGAGGAGAGAAGGAAGGAAGGAGCTGTTGGTGAACAGAACCATCTAAGCGAGATTCTTCCCTGGTGTTGCCACTAGCTTGCTGTGTGAGCTTGAGCAAGTTGCTTCCCTTCCTTGGGACCCAGTTTGCTTGTCTGCAAATCCAGATGGTTGGTCCAGTCTGTGATCTGAAGTGGGGAGACAAGAAGTCTGAGGTGAGCAGTGAGCTGCAGGTAGGGAAAGGAGTCAGGTGTCTTCTTGCCTCTGCATTTCCCCAAAACCAAGGTTCAACCTCCAGGGAGCAGGCAGGGTGAACCACTTCCTTCCCAGCCAGATAAGGCCAAGTCCTTTTGCTAGTGGACACTGGGTGCGCGGGCTGAACAGCTGCCTTCTGGGCCAAAGGCAGGGACTCCAGTTCCATGGAGGCTGTTATTCCAGCAGAAGTGGGGCTCTCTGCAGTGCAAGGCAGGAGATGGCTGACCAGCAGATCTCAGAATGAGAGCCACCAGAACTTTCCTGGGAGCTCATCCTCTAGAAGGCACTGGGGAGCCAGGTCCCTGGGAAGGTGATCCTATCTGAGTCTGCGTTCCCAGTCCCAGAGTCCCCTCTCTGTCCCTCTGGCGTGATTCTCACGTGCTGTGTCCACTCTGTGGTCTTACGTGTGGCCTGGCCCCTTCTTGTCACTTTAGGTCATTTTCCCCAAAAGTCCAGGAAATGGGAAAGAAAAACGACTTTGTTTATTTACTCTGTTGCCTTTTGGACGCTGATTCCTGAAGCAGTTTATCGGTGTGGGGGGCGGGGAGAGGCTCTGGCATTTGTTTCTTCTGAGACTCAGATGAGGGGATGAGCCCTGATTTGGGAATAGCACTCCCAGCTGTCAGGTCTGGGAGGGTGGGAGAAGGAAGCGTGGAAGGGGAACGTAGTGGAGAAGGTGTTTTTTGTTTTTAGCAGAACCCTAGTGCTGAAACCCCAGAGCTGAGAGGGAAGAGTACCAACCTCTTGGCTTTTTTTTGGGGGGGGGCCTTGCTTGCAGGAGTGTGGGTGTATGCTCAGGGAGCTAAGTATGGGGAGACTGAGTTCATGGGCTTGGGAAATCCGATGCTGCTGCATTCCTTCCACTCCAGTCTTTCCCACATTCCCAAGTGGTGTGCCCCCAGGCAGGTTGCTTAACCTCCCTGAACCTGAGTAGCTGCTCCTCATCAGTTGACAAGTATTTATTGAGCACCAATCTAGGCACCAGAAGTGACCAGCCCCAGTCCTGGCTTGCACAGCTGTGTCTGAGACTACGGGGATGAGAACACCTGCCTGGAGGAGGTAATTGGGATGGTTAATCCAGGTAGCCTCTGAGCACCCAGGGTGTGGGAGTGACTATGAATAGATGAATAGATGGGTGCTTTTGGGGAGGAGTGGGGGCCCCCAGAAATGTGGAAGGGAAGCTGGAGGTGTGAGAAGTGGCCAGGAAGCCCTGGGAACACCCTGGGGAGGCCCCACCTGCCTGCAGGGTTTGCAGCTGGATCACCCCTCCCCCACCTGTGAACCTGCCAGTGCTGAGGTCACAGGTCACCAAGCCAGGACTCAGCTGTCTGGGCTTTATCAGAATACCTCCCAGCCAAGGAGCCCCAGCGCCTCTAACAGCTTGGAGCCTCTAAAAGCCTTGACCACAGCTCAGCTTGCTCCCAGCAAGCCCTTAGAGGCGCTTCCTTCGAACTCACTTTGCATATTCTGGTCAGATCTGAATCAGAGTAGCAGGAATTACCCCTCTCGGTAACAGCCTAGGTGGCTGCCTTAGCTTGTCAGTGGCACAGGGGCTGACGTAAGTCTTTGATTCCACCACCAGGAGGGCCAGGCCACCAGTGAGGAGGCAAAGCCACCACCCTCCTCTCCTCCAATGCAGAGTGTGGGTGTGGGTGAAAGACAAATCCTGGGGGGGGGGACGGAGAAAAGGCTCAAGTCAGGTTTTTCATTAAAAAATAGTGCTCTTTATTATAAATTACTGAAATGTTTCTTTTCTGAATATAAATATAAATATGTGCAAAGTTTGACTTGGGTTGGGATTTGGTTGAGTTCTTCAAGCATCTCCTATAGCCTCGAAGGCCTGAGTTGAGGGAGGGGCGAGGACTGGAGGTGGAATCTTTATAAAAGACAGAGTGATTGAGGCAGATTGTAAACATTATTTAAAAACAAGAAACAAAATATAGAGAAAAAAGACCACCCCAACACACAGCTGCCCCACCCGGACCTGACAGAAAACTTGTGTGTTTGTTTAGTTTTCCCCCCTGAAAAAACAGTTCCAGGTAATTCCATTGCTGCTACATTCCTCTAAGTTTTCACTCATCAGTGCTGCAGGGGACTTCCCACCTCCCCCACCCAGGCAGGAGGGAGGGCTGTGCAGGGCCTGGGGCTAGGAGTGGCCAGTGCCCTCCCAGTGCGTCCAAGGAGTCCAGGGAAGGCGGTCTCTGTCGCCCACCCATTTCCTGGCTGGGCGCCCTTGGGTGAATCCACTGGCCTCTGCTGGACTGGTCGAGTGTGAGGCTTTCCCTATGCCAGTCCCTATCCATGGGACAGAGAGCATTTAAGGCAAATGTCCTAGTCCCCCATCTTCTCTACCGGGAGTATGGGGTCAAAGATGGCTCACCTCCTGCATCCTCCCCTGCCCCTGGTGCTGGAAGGTATAGCACGGCTAGGAAAAGGAGACCACCTGACCAGCACAGGCATCCTCCTCCAAATGCCTCTTGACCCCCTTAAAACGGGGGAAGGGTCCTGGGCTCCTGGGCACCAGGTAGACTTTGGAACCTGTGTTGTCGGTGCTGTCCCAAGGGAGAGGGACGCTGGGATATTTCCTCAGGTCACCCCCATGCCCTTCTCCCCAGAGCCAGGGAGAGGAGCATGCGGCCACGCTCCTCACCTGGGCTGGGCAGTGGGTGTGGCCATCCATTTCCTTGGCCAGCCTGCAGCTCTGGGGCCCCTCGGGAACCCACTCTCTTTCATCCTTTCCCAGGCCCTGCGACCTGCTCAGGTTTAAACCAAATCAAAGAGCGAACAAGTTCCGTTGGAAAGTTGGAAGATTCCCTGGCAGTTCTTATTAGTTCATCGCTCCCCAAGCATCCCCTGTTTGGAAGCGCGGAGGGGGAGTGGAGGAAGGGGGGAGTCGGGGAGAATCCACGATTGTCCCACTAGGACAGCTGGCTCCTCCGAGAAGCTGGAGTGGGGGTGGGGCACTCAGGTGGCACTCCCCCTTCCCTCAAACACATTCCAGGTCCGCCTGCCCAGTGGTGCCTGCCCCGTTCCGCAGGGGGGAGGGCCGGAGGGAGAGGCCTGTCTGCCCCTGGCTGGCCCAGAGCTGCTGGACTCTCAAGGCTGGCTTCTTGTGCTTGTGCCATGTGTCACGGAGGAGAGGGGACCCAGGCCCCTTTCCCCAGCATCTGCCCTTTGCTCTTTAGAGCGGGGCATCGTACTGGTCCAGGAACTCCCGAATGGGCCCAGGCAGCTGGGTGACTTTCTCATAGGAGTCCAGGTGGCCGTTGACGGTCTTCCGACAGAGATGCTGCAGAGTGGCCACGTTGGAGGAGAGGGGCCGGCTCAGCACCAGGGGAATCTTCTCGCCCCCCGAGTAGATGTAATAGGCTCTCCTGGGGGGGCTCCCTGGGAGCGGCTGGGCAGGCGGCTGCTCAGGCACCTCGGAGGCAGGTTCCGTCGGTGGCGAGGGGAAGGAGGGGGCGCCGGCAGGCGGCATGTAGTGGTGCACCAGCTTGAGCACGCAGTCGAAGCGGGGCACGGGCTGCGTGCTCCGGGGGTCGCTCTGCAGAGAGAAGCTGCCCCCCTCGCACTGGATGCGCAGGTTCTTGGTCCCCGACTGGGTCTTCACGCTCAGCGTGAAGAAGTGGCGCTGGTCCGAGCTGTCGCGGATGAGGAAGGTGCCGGCGGGCTCTGCGCTGAGCAGCAGGTTCGCCTCGCCGCCGGTCACGGCGCTCCAGTAGAAACCGCTCTCCTGCAGCTTGCGCACTGCGTTCACCACCAGCTGGTACTCGCTCTTGGAGCTGAAGGTCTTGAGGCGCAGGCTGGCGTCCAGGGGGCGGCTCATCCCGGCGGCGGGAAACTTGCTGTGGGTGACCATGGCGCACGGAGCCAGCGTGGATCTGCGCGGCGGCGGCTGCAGCTGCTTCGCGGCCTCCGCTCAGCGGCCGCTACTGCATCCCGGGGGGCTGCGGGGAGGAAGGCGCGCGCCGCGTGAGTGCCTGGAACCCTTCAGCGCGCCCGGCCAGCCCCGGCTCCCCTGCCTCCGCCGAGCGACCGGGGACACCCGCCGTCCTGGGGACCCTCACCCGGGTCCGCGCTCCGACCCGGCCACCCCGCTGAGCCCGCCCGGCCGGCGGCCCCGCCGGCGGGGTGGCCCCGGACAGCCCCTTCCCCAAGCGCGCTGGGAGGGTACAGAGTGGGAAACTCGCGCGCGGAAGTTGGGTCTCCGGGAGCGCGGCTGGCGTGGCGAGCGGGAGAAGGGCCCCCGGGACGCTCTGGGCGCCGCTCAGTCCGGTGGCCCCGGGCGGTGGGGACGGAGACAGAAACCCGAGGCATGGGGGCAGGAAGGGGACAGGAGAAGCCCGAGGGCCCCAGCCTGAGTATTCCGGGAACCTGGGATCTCCGGCTTCCATCCGCTCTGCCCTACCTCGTCCCCTCCCTGCCGGGAATGACCCGGGAAGGGGAGGGGAAACCGGGAAAAGCTCCCGGGACTAAGCGAGACCCCTCCCCACGCTGCGCCCCTTCTTCTTACCTGGTGCCGAACTGAAGTCTCCGGCCTTGGGGCTGCGCCTCCTACGGTCCCCAAGGCGAGGTGGCGGCGCGGCGGCCAGCGGTGGCCCGCGCGGCGCCCAGATGTTGGCGGCCGTGAAGTCCACAAAGGAGCCCTCGCGCGCACGTCCCTCCGGCTTTACCGGGACGCCTGCCCTGCCCCCTGCGCGCCCCCGGGCAGACGACCGGGCGGGGACGGGGCGAGGGGCCGCGGCGGGAGCTGGGCCAGGCGGGCCGCGTGCGGGGCCGGAGTGGCGGCGGTGGCGGCGGCGCGGGGAGTCCGAGTCGGAGCAGCCGCGGAGGCCGAGCTCGCGGGTATATACGCGGCCGCCGCCCCGCCCCCCGATTCCTGGAACTGCGCGGCCGGCCTTCTTGTAATGTTTAGTCACTACTCGCAGCAATGAAAGGCTGCGCGGAGGGCGAGGGAGGGGCCGCGGGCGGCCGAGGGCGGGCCGCGAGCGGAGCAGGGACCGGCAGAGACGCGCGCAGAGACAAAGCGCGACGCGAGGCGGCCCGGGCGGCCAGCGGGCGCGGCGCCAGCCCCGGCGGCGCGTTCCTGGCAGCGGCCCCTCCCCCCGCGCGCTCCGCCCCCAACTTCTCATTCACACTTTCCCCCCACCCCCCTCCCTTCTAAGAAGGCCGGTTTCTGGCAGAGGCGGGGGCGCCGCTTCGGGAGCGCGGGCAGTTCTAGGAGGCCGACCGGGAGAGGCTCCCGGCTTCCCCTCGCTTTTTCTCGGACCCCGCGGGGACACCCCCTTCGCCCCCTCCCCCGCGCCTGCCCGAGGTCCCAAGCTCCAAGCGGCCCGGGCCAGCCAAAAGGGAGCTGGGACCATCCCGCAGCCAGGCCGCAGGACTGGGGTCACACCGGCGAGCTGGAGGGGGGGACACGCGACAGTCACCTGTGGGCACGTCCCCGACGGGAGGCCGAAGAGGCCCAAGGCTGGAGGGGACACCTCCTGCACGGCGGCTGCCCGGCCTCAGTCCATCGGCCGAGCCAGGTTCTTTGCCGAGACTGACACGGGTACTGATGCCCACTCCCAGATATTAATGCAACAGCTGTCATGCGTCTGAGTCCCCAGACCTGCGCGGTCCCGCGTGGGTCGGGCCGGGTGCCCCGCGCGGCTGGTGAGCCCCGGAGAGCCCCGCGTCCGCTAGAGGGCGCCCCGGGACTCGCAGGTGGAGCGGAGTTGGGCGCTGCACCCCAGCCCGGCGGCGGGGAGGCCGGGGGTCTGCGGATATCGCTGCCTCCGGGGCTGGAGCGGGGACGGAGAGGAGGGGAATGCGTATCCCAAGCTGGGGTCACATCTGGGAATAAAAGTCCAGCAGGAGAGAATTTCCAGAAAGCAGTTTTCAGGGGTTCAGCCCACTGCCTAGGATGCGCTCCCTCCTGCCTCTTTGGGGCTTCTGATGGGGGAGGGGTGAGAAGAGAAGGTGATTGAGGTGCACGATTGATTTGCTCTCGGTTCCTTTGGCGCTGCCATACATAGTTTGAGCTTGGAGACCCAGGGCCAGCCTGATGAAGGATGGCAAGTTTTGTATTCATAATCTGACTCTAAACGGGCTTCGGGGTGCTGGAGACCCCCCAGAGCCGCCTGGGGGGCACTTAGATCAGATCGTCACCTCTCAGGGCTTTGGGCCCTGCGCTCTTCCCAGACACCACAGGCTGAGCACGGTGAGACGGTGGAAAGGGAGGGAGAGGTGGCTGCGCCAGCCAGCAGGTAGCTTGCGACTCTGCACCCTGGAGCTGGTTCCTGGGCTTCTCTAGAATTGAGGGGTGGCTCACTGCCTTTGCCACTGTGTCCTCTGTCTGTCTGCCCCTCCGTCTCTCTCCCACAAATGTTGACGGACTAAATGAGATTTGAACAGAACACACAGCCTCCCTGGGCTTCTGTTCTGCTATCCGCAAAATAAGAATAGTAACCTTTTCCCATCAGAGATCTGAGATTTAAAAAAAATAAAGATTCTGCACGTCAAAGTGTGGTAGAAATGGAAGAAATTCAGTCCAGGGCTGGGCGCGGTGGCTCATGCCTGTAACCCTAGCACTCTGGGAGGCCAGCGGGGGAGGATCATTCAAGGTCAGGAGTTTGAGACCAGCCTCAGCAAGAGAGAGACCCCATGTCTACTAAAAATACAAAGAAATTAGCTGGACAACTAAAAATACTAAAAAAAAAAATTGGTGGGCATGGTGGTGCACACCTGTAGTCCCAGCTACTCAGGAGGCTGAGGCAGGAGGATCGCTTGAGCCCAGGAGTTTGAGGTTGCTGTGAGCTAGGCTGATGCCACTGCACTCTAGCCTGGGTGTCAGAGCAAGACTCTGTCTCAAAAAAAAAAAAAAATCAGTCCAACTCTCCCTTTGGACTCTGTTAGGGGAGCAGTAGTAAGGAGGAAATCTTCCTGTTACCTGTGCAGAGGGGGACATTGTTTTATGTAACACATTTCCCAAACATTGGGCTCTGTGTACCAAGTATTGTGCTGAGCATTGAGATACACAGATGAGTAAGACCCGGGCTTTGCCCGCACGGTGCCTGCAGGCTGAGAAAGTGGATTCTCCCTCTCTCTATAATCAGGAGTTCATTCTTTTTCTCATCCATTGAGCATTACGTGGCTGCATGACCATACGCTTCTGTGCTGAGCCTTTGGAGGACAGGGAGACGCAAGGAATAGCCCTTGAGCTAATGGATGAGAAAGAGCTTTGTAAATTATAGTGCTCTGACACGAGTCAAGTTCATTCATCCATTCCACTAACCCTCACTGAGAGCCTACTTTTGCCAGGCACTGGCCGAAGTACTGGAAGACGGAAGTGCTGGGTGAACCCTGCAGGGAGACGGCTGGTGAGGTGACAGACATGGGACCCCCAGGTGGTGAGTAAGAAGGGAAAGGGGGCTGGGCTCCCTGCATGCTGACTCAGGAGCTTGAACTACCTTCCAGGGCTCCACCACCCTGTAGCTCTGTGACTTCAGGCAACCTACCTCATCAGCTGTGCCTCAGTTTCCTTATCTGTGAAATCGGCTGATAATATTACCTACCTGATGGGCTTGGGAGCTCATACACACAGAATGCTAAGAACAGTGTCTTGCATGTGCTCTGTCCATGTCAGCTATCACTGTTTTGAAAGCACTGGGGAATCTATCGGGAGAGAGCTGGTTTACTAGGGCATGGATGTGGCTATGAGCTGCCTTATGTCTGGGGCACTCATACGTCTGCTATAGAAGACACATTTCAAAAAGCTGCTTGTCTTGAAACAGTGCAGCCAGCCGCTGAGGTGCCCGTTGGCTTCTGATTTCTCCCATGGTTTCCCGTTGCCTTCGGGATGAGGGATGAATCCAACTCCTCTGTGCAGCGGGTCCCAGGCTGCTCCTCGACAGCTCCACGGCCCCTCAGGTGGGCTCTGGCTAGGTGGAGCTCCAGGCTGTCTCTGAAAGTTTCCTCGTTCCCTGGGTCTGCATGTTTGCGTCCCTGGGTGGAAGCACCCCCTGGCTGATTTCTCCTTTTCCTTTAAAATTTGGCAGACGCTCTGTCTAAACTTCCAGGATAGCTTGTTTCACGTTGGCCAAAACGTTCTGACTGCTTGTGCAATAAGAATCTTGAGGAAACCAACTATATTTGATTCTTTTTTTCTCTGTGAGCCTAGAACCTGGTGTGTAGACCGTGCTCAACGAATGTTGAAGCGAGGGATTGTGTAGCCTCCTGTTGTCCGCGAGTTTTAGATACCACAGCCTGCTTTCTTCTGTAGCAGCTTCTGGTTCTTCCTGCAGGGCTCGGGAGTGGCTGCGTTGATGGGTTAGAGGGTGCGGGTGCCGGGAAGCCCTGTCCCAGGTTTGCTGGAGATCCTTAGGGCTGCGAATCCGAAGACAAAGGGAAGAACATGAGCATTGCGGCAAAGATGAGAGGAGACACCTGGGCCAACACGGGGCACACTTCCAGGGAGCCACCTTCCAGGCAAGGACCTAACTAAGCACAGAGGTGCCAGAGCCGGGAGGGAGCTGTCTCCCAGCTTCCCCCTCTGCTGGGCGCTTGCAGGGAGAGAAGCTTTATCCAGGTCTGGCCCCTCTGCCCCACTCAGCTGATTTCCCGTCTAAGGGATTTAGGAGACTCTTGTCTTTCCCTAATCTCTCCCTTTGCAGAATTTCTATGAAGTCAGGATCCCATTTCCAGGCAAAGGCGCTTGGTCATAAAGATAATAACGATATTCATTCGTGATGGAGGGGAAGTACGCAGTGGTTTCAGCTGCCTGTGGCGCTCCACTTACTCATGCTGTGTGACATGCTGAGCTCTTCCCCAAATCTCACAGATGGGAAGGAACTCTGGCGCCCGTGGGGTGGTCGGGGGAAGCTGTGGCAGGGCTCCTGAACGCAAGCCTCCATGCTTGCCAGCCCGGGGGTGGACGCTAAGATCGCCATTGTCCCCAGCTGCCAGATGGGGCGGGAGGCTGGCCTCCGACCACAGCCCAAGCCCAAGGCCTCCCTGCCTTGAGACTGCTGGGCTTTTGACAGCACAGGGAGGCAGCCTGGGTTCAACTGCCCACATCAGTTAGTCTGCTACGCCTGGGGGTACAACAGCGGGGAAACACATCTGGTCCCCTCCCTTTGGAGCTTCCAGTCTAGTGTGGGTGGTTGGAGGTGAGGATGAGAGGCAGTGAGGCCTCTCGACTCCTGCTCCCCCTTCTCTTGGCCAACCTGGAGGAGATGCTGGGGACCAGCCTCTTCTCTGAGCCCAGGAAGCCCTGCTCTGCTGCTCAGTGGCTCTCCCAGGGCTGAGGCCTGGCATCCAGGGCTGGGCTTCCTGGGGTGCTCAGGTCTGCACCTCTCGACCCTCTGGGGGGTGGCAGCTCTGGCTTCTCTCCTTTGCCCACTGGCACAGCCGGTGGGGACCAGCCTTGCCACCTGCAGGAATAGGGCCGAAATGACCTTTCCGGAGCAGGAGAAAGGTCCAGGGGTCATGTAGCAGGTTGACCCTGATCCCTCTCTTTCCTGCTTCAGACAATCCCAGGGGCAGGCTGAGGGAGGCAGGGACAATGGCCTGTGGGGCAAAGCGGCATTCCTGTTTGCAGGCCTTTGTTCCTGGGGATGAAAAGGTTTGTAGCTCAGATGTCTAAGGGGCGGTGGAGGAGTTCTTTCAAGCCTGACATTCCAGGCCCAGCCGGCCTCTGGCATTTCCCAGAAAAACTGCCAGAGAGGGGAGGAGAAGAAAACACTCCACTAACCCCCCACCCACTCACCCACCCTGTCTCAGATTCCTTGTTCCCTCTGGGGATGGGGCTGGGCCCCAGTGCAGACCCCTGCCCTGAGGGGGGGTGTTCCTCCACCCACAGAGGAGGGAGTGGGTGGGCGAGTGGGAAGTGACTAGGAGGGTGCAGAGAGGATGAAGTGTGGGGGTGCAGCGGAGAGGGGAGGGAAGTTTCTTTTCACTCTGTCAAAGACAATCCACATCTGCTCCAAGTGCTGGCGGGAGGGCGGGGATTGAGGGGAGCGAGCTTGCAGCCAATTATCTCCCCTGACCCCAAACCAACAAACCCTGCTCTGTCCGGGCTGGGGTGGGAAGAGTTTTTATTTGCCCTGGAGCAGCTGCAGAAACAGACACCAGGGTAGCAGGGCAGTTCTGGGAAGCCGGGCTGCGGTGAACCATCTGGTTGCAATGCGAAGGAGGCCTGGCCCAGAGTGGAGTGGCAGTGCCCAGGAGTGGGGGGAGCCCGGGAGAGGGTGAGCCAGGCTGAGTCCGGGCAGACGTGCCTCCTGGGGGATGCCCTGGGCCCAGGTGCCCTTGGAGAAGCGGGAGCTGGTGGGGTACCAGGTGGATGCAGCTGTCACCCCAGTGGGGCCGGTGGCTCCGATGCATAGGGCTGTTGGGCCGGGTGCTTCTCACCACCTTGGAGTACCTGTAGCCTCTGACTGACCTCCTGCACCTGTACTCAGGCTTCCCAGAGTCCCTGTCCTCTGGGAAGGCTCCTGGCTCCTCCGCACTGTGAAGGACACAGTGGCATATACTTTGTCGTGTTCTGATTCTCGTGCAAGTTCAAAGGGAAAATGATAACACCTTCTATCTGTTCCCGAGGTCCCGAGCCAGCCTCGATGGCAGGGAAGTGGGTCAGAAAGGAGGGGGCTGGGAGTCTCCATCAAGGACAGGTGGAGGGCATCTAAGGTGACACTGGGGCAGCTCTCCCCAGCACCATCCTTCGCCCTCCTCCTTGCCTGTGCTGTACTTACCGGGTCGCATAGTGGTGTGGGTCAGAGATTCTTAGCCCAGAGGTACATGGACCACCCTCTCCAGGACTTCGTAAGCCCCCACCAACTGCCCCTCATAATTGTCAACAGTTGTAAACAATGCTGGTTGCTGTCCAGATCCACTGAGAGTGGGGGGCAGGACCCACCTGGAGGCTCTTCTTGTCCCTCAGCACTGTTTACAAAGCCATTCATTCATCCCTGGACTAGATGTCTACTGAGCACACATTGTGTGTCTGGGATTGAGCTGGATGCCAGAAATGTATCAGTCTGGGACCTCATAATATAGATTCTTTCCAGAAGGACAAGATTCTTCCACAATGCTCAGATTAACTAATTTTGACTGCGCTGTGTACTGTGAGCAAGTCCCAGGAGCTGTGTGAACCTATTATGGGGAGACCTAATCTAGTGGGGGACCTCTGGGGGGCTTCCCTGAGGAAGTGGGACATGAGGCTGGTGGGAAGCCGAGGTCTGGAGATGTCCCCCGACCACGCCACATCTCCCGGCTGCTCAAGGCAGAGCTCAGGCTGGTGCCCAGGGGTGCTGACCGGACTCCTGGGCTCTCGCCACACACTTGCTCCTCTGTCCTCCCTCCTGGCCTCCCAGCTGCATGCCTGGGTGAGAAGGGGACAGGAACTGGCGGAGCTGGGGACAGGCAGGCCACCAGCAGCAGGGTGCCTGGGGCTCTGCTGCTGAGTGTCTTTTCCACGTTCACGTCCGATCCACTCTCCTCACTCACTAAGGCCTTAGCGCCTTACTTCCAAGCTCCAAGGCTCTGAGCTGGCAAGATTCGACTTCATTCTACCTGCAGGAGGTGGGCCAGGCACTTCTGGAACTTTGCAAACCGAAAACGTCGTTTGTGAATCGGTAGCACAGCCTCACGGTCGGGTCGGTGTTCAGGAAGTACCGCCAGGTGAGCCGGGGGCTCCCCCTCCTCTTCCCCTTCTTCCTATGGCACCTGGGACACCTTTTTACAGATCAGAAGATGCAATGTGGTGGCCCCCAGGCTGAACGCAGCCCATACATATATCGGTTAGCCTATACGGAATTTTGAAAAAACTCGAGACAACGTTTAAGAATCTGGAAATTTCTCATCCGTATCTGAATCTAGGGATTTCTTAGGAAAAACTGGACACTCTGGTAGCAGTGGACCGGCATTCCAGCGTGTTCCTCTTGGCTCTTTATTTATTATTATCATTATTACTGTTTTTGAAACAAGGTCTCACTCTGTTGCCCAGGCTGGGGGTGCAGTGGCCAGATCATAGCTCACTGCAGCTTTGAACTCCTGGGCTCAAGTGATCCTTCTGACTCAGCCTCCTGAGTAGCTGGAACTACAGGTGTGCCACCACCCCCAGCTAATTTTTCTATTTTTAGTAGAGACGGGGTCTCGTTCTTGCTCAGGCTGATCTCAAACTTCTGGCCTCAAGTGATCCTTCCATATCAGCCTCCCAAAGTGCTGGGACTACAGACATGAGCCACTGCACCCAGGGCCCCCCATTGGCTCTTTAGATGGGCCCTAGACTCGCTTGATCAGCACAGACCACACCCAAGGACGACTGCCCCCCTTTTCCCTACCAGGAGCTGCAGGCATTGAGGCAGCGACTTCCACTGGCCTCTGCCCTCCCACTCCTCTCTGTGGGCTAAAGGGCAAGAAGGGCAATGGATTTGGGGGCATTTGTTTTGACTCTCTTTCCTAAATTACAGGAGACTGGAAATGAATCAAGCCTGGGCAGGAGGAAGCCTCCAGATCTTCCTATCCCACTTGCTTGGACCTGGTCTGATTTGGCCTCATCTCAAGCAAGACTTGTCCTGAGGGAGACCCCATGCCAGCTCCAGGCACGTTCTGCCTCTTGCTTGAACTCTGCTGTGGGGGCTGGGCAGGGAGAAACAGGGAAGGCAGACTTAGAGGGGATTCTGCCAGGGGACCCCCCCCCCACCAGCTGCCTGGCTTGGCCACCCAAGCAGGGCCTGGGGACCCTGGGATTCCCTGAGACATCACTGGCCATGGGCCACCGTGTTTCCTCACGGGTTGGGCTGCTGGATTCAAGGCGTGCAGCTCCCAGCTGGGGTGGTGCTGGCCACCCGCCACGCCGCAAGAGGCTGAGATTCCCCTGAAACCCAGAGCTGCTTTTATCTCTCACTGGCGACAGAGAAACAAACCAGGATGCTCTGCCCAGGAGGCATTTCCAGAAATTTAGGCTCTGACTTCTTGTTGGTCAAATGCCAGAAAGTCCTGGGCTTCTTTGCGGTGAGGGAGTCATTGAGCAATAGGTGTTTTGTTTTGCAGATGACAAGATTTTCCGACATTGAGAAGTTTAAATGATAAATGAGAGGACCTTGACCGAGTCCCTACCCCTACCAGGAGAGGTTGCTGATCCCAGCTTCTGTGCTTGGCAAATTTGTTGTTTATAACCTCTGGCTCTCCTGGGCCTCCCCCAGCCCCAACAGGCTCAGGCTCCTGGTCCCAGAGGACCTTATCTCTTCCCGTTTCAGGGCCATGCAGGCCTACCAGGACCCATGCCGGGTACATGGGGACAGCCGTGGGGAAAGCTGTTTTCTAACATAGGTGTTGGCACACTTACATTGGACGTAGGGGTTGCCGAACCGAGCAGGCGCCCTCCTCCCACAGATAGGGGAGGGAAATACCGACAGTGGGGAATATGTAACAGAGGGAATGGCCTGAAAAAACAGCAAAAATATTTTCTGTCTCTTTAAAAACATCCTCCACTCCTTTTTGAGAACGAAAAAACCTGCATCCCTGCCTCGGGGCAGTGGTTGGGAGGCGCAGGGTAAGCCTTTTGTTCTTTGTGCTACAGGAGACTGCTCAGGCAGACCTGGCAAGGGAGGTCCTGGGTGGAGGTCATGAGATCCTCTTAAGCTGAGATGGGATGATCAGAATCATCAAGTGTAGTTGAACAGCAATTGCCTGAAGCCGAGAACCCACCCTTTAAAAGCTCTGCATTTCTGCGTATTATTGGGTCAATGGCATTTTTCACACAAAAGTTTCCATCCTCCTCCTTTGCTGGAAACGTAACACACTTCTCTTTCCTTCTCCTCAAACCACTTATTCTTGTTCTTCTGATGTGGCCTCGAGGACAAGTGCTGAGCTCTCAGTAACCGCTGGAGTGGGCTGTCAGACTATTTTTGTAAATAAAGTTTTATTGAGACTCAGCCAGGCTCATTTGTATTGTGTCTGGCTGCTCTGGCACCAGAGTTGAGTAGTTGCCACAGAGACCATGTGGCCCACAAAGTATAAAATATTTACTAATTTGGCTCTTTAAGAAAATGAATGCTTATCCCCTGCTTGGAGGGAACAGGAGTCTGCCTTATGCCAGGGAGGGCTGGGGTTAGGTCTTAGCTTTGGGGGAAAGGGTAACAGGGACTGGAAAAGACCAGAGTAACAGCTTAGCAGGGAGCGGGTGAAGGCTGGGAAGAATGAAGGCAGGAAAAGGGCTGGGGGCCTGTGGGGAGACCGAGGGCTCAGGTATGCCAGGTATGCTCAGGTAGGAAGCTTGGGGCTTGCAAACTGATAGGAAACAGCAGGTCAGAACACCCCCAGGAGGCCAGGCTGACCTTCCCCATACCCTTGGTAGGAAAGCACAAACTGGGGAAGGGGTCCCCTCCTCCAGCTGGGAGGCCATGTGTGGCTTCCCCACTCCAGTGGGTAGCCCAGTTCTGGGGCCAGGCCCTCTTCAGGGCGCTCTGAGCACAAGAGGATCCATGGGCTCACATTCTGGTGGGGGCAGAGAGGCAAAAAATACAACAATAAAGCAGTAAATACAATTAGATCGCAGTAAGGAATAGGAAGAAGATAAAATCCTGTTATCTGGGTTGAGGAGAGATTTCCAAGGGAGGTGACATTTGGACAGAGCTCAGAAGAGTGACAGGAGCTGGAGGAAGAGACCGGAGCAGAGGACGAGCACAGGTAAGGACCCGAGGAGGATAAGGTTGCCAGAAGGCCAGGCCGGTGAGGCTGGACACAGTGACCAAGGGAAGAACGGAGGGGGAGGCGGGCTGCAGCCCCAGCCTTAGTACCGAGGCCACATTCCCTTTTTAATGCAAGCGCCCTCGCCTCAGAAACAGCCAGTCAGCCAGCCACTGCATCAGCCCCCATGTCACACACACAGGAGGGTTTCTCATCCCTGGAGGCAGAAGGTGGGCTGGCCGGTTTCTGCCTCCCTCTTAACTCTGCTCACAGCCCTGTGCTAGGGAGAGACCCTCTCTCACAGAGCAATCTTGAGGAGGAGGGGCCTTCCTCTTGAATTGGCGTGATTGTCGGTTCAGAGCGTGAATCACAGACAGTGAGGCATGGGTCCTTGGCTCAGGATTTCCTGGTGCTTCCTGCCTGGGAGAACAGCCTCGCTCTCAGGGGCAGCGGCCCACCACTCCCTGACGTCAACTCTCCTTCCAATGAATGGGTTTCCTTTTCCGCTTGGGAAGACATGGGATCCGCCATCAGCCCCATCAACCCTGTCTTTCTAACCCTGGCACCTCCTGTCTGGGAAGGAGCGAGTGGGACTAACGAGAAGCAGTGGGTGAGGGCAGGAGGGCCAGGGGGACTCAGAGGACGGATGCCTTCTCACCATCAAGGAGTGAATGAGTAACCCCATCAGCAGTAGTGTCTGTCCCAGGTTTTGAGCTCTCCAAGCAGCTTTGGGGCACACAGAATGCTCTCAGATAGGCTGTCTGGGCCACCTCTGTTCTCTGGGAGGGTCTCATCTCCTCTACGTGTTCTCAGTAACTGGCCCAAATGAGACCTCCTGCCAGAAACAGTGCATGTGCTGTCATCATGTAAGTGTAACTATTTAAAAATTGCTTAATCTCTGAAAACCATTATTTAAAATTTTTGCAACCTCCAAATGTCTATGTTTTGAGGCAAAGCTGTGGTTGCCTCACTTTGGTTATAGCTCTGTCTGTTTCAAACTAGCCATGAAAGCCAGAGGCTCTGGGTGTGTGGTTTCAGAAGAGACTGGGTCATTCCCTGCTGTTTATCTTTAATGTATTTTAATGTATTAACTTACCATGCTATCAATATTGCCATCTTTTTTTCAGGTTGGAAATTCCCAGGGAGATGGTACTATGGTTGTTTGTCTCCCTTAATACCTCACATAACAAACTACCATAGGCAAAAAGATGTTAAGAGATTTTTTTTATTTTTTTATCCCCCCCCCAACTCTTTTTAGGATGACTGGGACGCTCCTGTGGTCCACAGGGCACTCACCACTCAGCATGATGGTGGAGCCTTTCCGCCAATGTTTACTCTGCAAGGACCACGTGCCAGGCACTATGCAAAAGCAGAACTATGCAGTGGATGGTCTCATTCTAGTTACTGGAAGTTAGGACATTTGATGATTCACCATTTCTAACTTGGAAGAGTTGAATCAAATTCCACCTAGTATTTGTAAAGCTATCTAAACTTAAAAGTTGAAATCAATCTGAAATACTCATTGATTGTAAACAATTTGGAAACTCCTGAATAGCACCAAATAACCAACATTTTGGTGTATTTGCTTTCAGTCTGTTTGTACGCATACTCACATTCTCTGTCTCCCCCCACCCTTTCTAATTCTTAACAAAATGAGATCGTCTCTATACTACTCTTTGGTAATTTGGTTTTTTTTTTTTTTGGTTAGACAGAGTCTCACTCTGTTGCCCCAGCTAGAGTGCCATGGCGTCAGCCTAGCTCACAGCAACCTCAAACTCCTGGGCTCAAGCAATCCTTCTGCCTCAGCCTCCTGAGTAGCTGGGACTACAGGCATGCGCCACCATACCCGGCTAATTTTTTTCTATATATTTTTAGTTGGCCAATTAATTTCTTTCTATTTTTAGTAGAGATGGGGTCTCGTTCTTGCTCAGGCTGGTTTTGAACTCCTGACTTTGAGCGATCCTCCCACCTCGGCCTCCTGGAGTGCTAGGATTATAGGGTAATTTGGTTTTTCACTTAATGTCATTAAATATTCTTCTAGAACATTATTTTTTTATGAATGTATGGTCTTCCAACGTACTGATGTACCATTATTTACTTAACCAACTCCCCCACTGCAGACTGCTTCCACACTTTTGACACCATGAACAATGCTGAGATGAACATTCCTGTGGGAATGTGTAATTAAGTACTCTGGGATAGTTCCATGGGAGAATTCAGAATGCTGTTTTAAGGGTGTCCATATCATTTTAACCTCACAACACCCCCCTGGGATAAGTAGGATATGATTGTGTCCTGCAGTTTTCCCAGTTTCTAGGTCCCAGCCCATGTGGGCCAGCCAGGCAGCCGCATCTTACAGATCGGAACTCATCTCTCCTGCCTTTCGTGATACTACAGGGTTTTCCTTTTTAAAATTAGCTGTAAAAAGTGTTCTTGGCATGTAGGGATGTGCTCCTTCACTTTCAGAGCACAGAACTGTGCATTTCCAGGGGCCGCTGACCCCTGCGTCTTTGGGCACATAAGGAGGGTGGAGGACTTTTCATTCATCTCACGTGGGTTTGTACGGGCTGCTCTGTGCCATGCAGCTGCAGGTGCTGGGAATAACAGGGTGGAAACTTGTTCCCCGCTCAGTCAGGGGGGGATTTTCCATGGTTCTGGGCACCTTGGTGCCTGAGTGTTAACCAAGGTACAAGACTTTGTCTGTGTCTAACTAACACCTTGGCGGGGGGGGGGGTCGTACAAGTCTAACACCCTACCAAGTCCAGCCTGAAATAGGTAGATGATGGTCCTGAAAAGCAATCCCACCACTGGGAGGTCAATTTTGACAGCTGGTGGGGGCGGGGTCCGTGGCGTGAGCACAAGGCATCCTTTCCTCCGGGACCTGTGACAATGGAGCGCAGGTGTGCGGGCCACCTCGTACACCTGTGCACACCTCCCTGCGCGTTTAACCGGCGGGCTTTCGACCACCCTCCTGCGGAGGGGCCACTGCCTGGTCTGTGTGCCCCGGGGGGGAGGGGGGAACTGAGGCTTGCGGGGAGCCGTACCAGACCGCCCTCCCCGAGACGGGGCTCCCGCGCCTGCGCGCTGCCGCCGTGTTCGCGCTCTCCGTTGTCAATAAAGTTCTAGCGCGTCGGAAGCGGAAGCGGAAGCCGCGAGTCTCCATGGCGGCGGCGGCGGCGGCGGCGGGGCCGGTGTTCTGGAGGCGACTGCTGGGCCTCCTGCCTGGCCGCCCGGGGCTGGCCGCGCTCCTCGGGCGCTTGTCCGACCGCCTCGGCAGGAACCAGGACCGCCGGCGCAGGAGGTGAGAGAGGCGGCCGGCCTGAGAGCCGGGCCCCCGCCGCTGCGGCCCGGCGCCCTGGGGCATCCGCAGCGAGCGCCTCCCGGTGTCCCCAGGGCCTTTTCTGCCGCCCGGGGCTCAGCGCCTGGCTTCGCGGCGTCTCCACTGGCTTCGAGGGAAGGTGGGCGGGCGGGCGCCCCGTGCGCCACTGTCAGCCGGGTCCAGCCCGGTGGGACCCGGCCGGTCCTTGCTTGCCGGTCTCCGCCGTGCTTGGTGGCGAGTCGCGGCCTCTGCCCGCTTGCGCTCAGGAGGCGGAGCTGTGTGTGCGTTCGGGGAGCTGCGTTCAAGCTCCGGAGGCTAAATTTGTGTCGTGGTTGGGCCCTGGGATGTGAGCGTTGGGGAGTCTTGTCCCGAGAGACAGTGTGTGGGTTCAGGGGGGTCTTTCCCTTAAGTAGTCCTGGCTGCGGGGTGACCTGGCGGCGGTGAATCAGCCCCGCTGGGATTGTGTGTGCGCGCGGCGTTTCTCACATCCTGCCCGAGAGAGCTGTGAAGCAATCCGTGGTCGGTAACACTCCGGCATGGCAAGAGGAACCACTTGAGACCCTTTTTTACACTTTTTAAAGTGCCTGTGTTCTGGAAAGGTACTGAAGTGAGTTATGTAAATGGTGAAGTGGGCTTTGGGGCAATTTGTTCAGGCAGTGGTCGTTAAAAGTCAACACTGGCCAAGAACATGCTGACCTAAGAGGCCTGCTACTATTGCTGATATTAAAGAGGAAGGAATAATTTTGTGCAAATAGTTTTATTATTAGAGAGATTAGAGCCTTACACTTGATCCTTTCTTTAAAATTTTTATTTTCCTATTTTTTACTTTTTTATTTATTTTTTTTTTGCTATGAGAGGAAAAAAACACTTTAAAAAAAACACCACAAAAAACCTTAGAACTGTCTCCTTTAGTTGTGCTTGCATTATCTTAGATTTTGTGTCTGTGCTTCTTGGGTGAGATTTGACCTCCTTGCCGTAGTACAGAGATCTGGGATCCAGTCATGTGCTGATTCTAGGTACAGAGAGCTTACTACATATTGAGCTGTGGTGGAAGGTTTTCAGCAAAAACTTAAAGTTTTATTTAGGGGAACTTTTAGGTGATAGATTCAGGGCAGGCTGAAACTCTTGGAAGCCCGCTGATGAGAATGGCTCTAAGTTGCCCATTGGCGAACCCGGAGGGAGTGGGGCTGTAGAACAGGTGGCCTCCCTATTTTCTGTATTTCATTTTCATTTTTTTTTGGTACTTAGCAAAAGACCTGTTCGTTTCAGTGGGTAGTGAAGTCAGATGACTTCTACATCCTAGCATCAAACCACTGAGATTTGGTTTAAAGTTTCAAAAAATGTTCTACCCTCAAAGACAGGATGTTTAGGTGACTTTGTTATTTCCCTCTGTGTTTAAACTATATGAAAAATGTTTCATTGTTAATCATTGTTTAACATTAGAATTGATTACTAAAGAATGCTGGGCAGTCTCCACAAGTTCTTGTGAGAAAGGCACTTCACTTGACTGTGCTTTTTTAAAAATTTTTAAAAAAATTTCAGGATATTATGGGGGTGCAAACATTTTGGTTACAAGTAATGACTTTGCCTTGCCTCGCCCAAGCCAGGGCTAGAGGCATGCCCTTCCCCCATACCGTGCGCACCTACATCCATTAGTTGTGAGTTTACCCACCCCCACCGGACGGACATGAATATTACTGCCATGTGAGTGCCTTGGTGTTGATCAGTTAGTACCAATTTGATGGTGAGTACATGTGGTGCTTATTTTTCCATTCTCCGGATACCTCACTTCGAAGGATGGGCCCAAGCTCTATCCAGGATAATGTAAGAGGTGGTAGATCAACGTTGTTTTTTGTAATTGACTAGTATTCCATAGTATACGTATGCCACATTTTACTAACCCATTCATGGATTGAAGGGCACTTGGGTTGTTTCCACATCGTGGCAGTTGTGAGTTGTGCTGGCATAAATATTCAAGTACAGGTGCCTATAATTGCCTTTTTTATTGACAGTGGGAGGAGCAGTGGGGATAGTCTAAGTTGACTTCCCAAAGTCTTTTTTTGTAAATAATATCAACGGATTTAGTTTGCGTGGCTCCATATTTTTCATTACGCTGAGAGGGATAGTTGTTTCTCTGGGTCAACAATTCAACCAGAAGCTGAGTTTCTTGGGCATTAAAGTCAAAAGTTCTTTTTTTAAAAAAATTTTTTTATCTATTTTTTTTAGGCTGGTCAAGTGAAACAGTGGGAGTGGAGAAAGAACAAAGGACTATATAACTCGTTGTGATCAATTAGTTGTAAACACCGCTGCACTTGGACCAGGCCAGAAGTTCTTGTTTTATAATTCTTGGAAGTAATGCTTATGCTAGGACTGAGGATAAATGCTTTGGCTAGCATTGAGAGATACTGTAAGTTTCTGACCCTTTCTTTTCCTTATTCGGTTTGCGGATTTTTTTCTGAATCTTTGTAGCCTTGGTGTTCAGAGTTATTCATGTCTATCGTGGCTACTCACCCTTCAATGGCTGCTGACTTTCGTTTCTTCTCCATTGTTGAGTTGCACCTCCCAATTCCTCATTCCCCGAATGATGTGGTTTCTTGTAACTCACTAATCATTGATTCATTGCTAGTAGTCTGTGTAGTCATGTGCTTAAATTATTTTAGATTTTAGCTTGTCAGTCTGACTCAGTTGTTGGAGGGGCTGCTACATCTTCATGGCTAGCAAAGGGAACATTTCTTTTACTGCTGTTGTTTTCTTTCAGGCATAGAGACACGGCCATAAAGACAGAGAACTCTACTTAAAATTACTGCTAATTAATGATTTAGAAGTACTGTTGTTTCCTCTTAAGCAAGCGTCTGACTCATTGTCATTAGGGTTGCTGGATCCACCCGTTTATTCATGTGTGTGAAGAACACTGCTGTGCTGTGCTGTGCTAGGTACTGAGGGAGCAAAGATAAAGACAGGCCAGCCTCCAAGGTACTCTGACCCATGAACAGACAATTACAGGAAAGCAGGTAGAAGGTCATGCAGTGCCTAGGAGAGGCACCTGGAGGTCCTAGAAGGCTTCCTGATGGCAGTCACTCTAAGCTGCTGTGAAGGAGGGTAGGAGTAGGCTGGGTGAAGAAGAGGGGGAGCGCATGTTCAAGGAACGATAGTGAGTGACGGAAGGCAATTCTGAGGTCCCCCTGGTACTGAAACCATTTCTAGGAGCTGACTGGGGATACCAAGTAGGGGAGGAGAGAAGGGAGGAAGGGAGAGGGGAGCTAGGAGCGTGTCAGTCTTCTGGGTCAGAGACCCAGGAAGGCAGGCTCTGAGAGTCCATGTATGAGTTCTTTTGATAGTGGTTCAGGCCTGAAATGAGGGGGCGCATATGAGGTCAGGGCAGTGGGAGCAGAACAGAGGGCTGGATTAGAATCAGTCCTGATAGGGCGCATGGAGGTTGGAACACTGGACTGACAGGGAGAAGGAAGAGGAGCAGGTTTGGGGATGATGACAAGGTGTACTTGGGCCTGTTAGTTACTATCCAGGTCCCTCCAGGTGGAGGTGTTCAGTGTCCAGCTGACTGTGACAGAGCTGGAGCTCAGGAGAGGGGGACAGATGCTTCAGGAAGAGTTTTCTGGAGTCATGGGGCTACACAGAATGGGCTGGTTATTTGGAGTAGTGAGACCTAGTGGGGAATATATTAACAGGGTGTTAGTCCCTGATCTTGAATTTGCCTGCCATGCAAGGAAATATTTTCTCTGTGGCCTACTTTTTTTTTCTTTTTAAACTATTTTCAGTTTGAGTTGTATGTGCCTAATAGTCTTTATCTTTCAAACTTAAGTCCCATTTTTTCTGTTCTAGGTGCTTGAATGTGTGTGTGTTGGAGGGGGTAGGGGTTCCTAACTTTCTTGTGTTATAAGAGAAACAGGTAACTAGCAGGCGGTTCTTTCCATTAGCTTTTCTTACATTGTAATGGCAGGCCAATTCAACTTTCCAGATTTCTGGAAGTTACTTTTTCTTTGAACTTTCTAATGTTGGGACCTTACTCCTTAGAGTTCAGGACAGCCATCTCTTGGTTTATTTAGAACAATATAATGGGGTGGGAGGTGGATATTAGAATCAAAGCATAATTTTTCTAGATAATTCACATTTGATCTTGCAGTAAATTGAAAGATTTACAACTGACTGACTTTCCCAACTGTAGCCTTACTAATGTTAACAAGTGTCCCTGAGCACATAGTAGCTGGTGATGAATTAGGCTCAATCAGTTGTGTGCAGGTAGGCCGATGGAAACCAGCCTGGGAGTAAAATGTTCTGATAGGTAATCCTCTTGTAAATATGTTTTCTGATTAATGTAAACAAGTTGATTTCGAGGTTGTTAGGAGTCTGGCTGGCTGAAGCTGTTTGCAGTAGTACAACGTGTGATTGGTTCTCCTCAGGCACTTTGATGTGCCTGGCGCATTTGGCTACCCTAGGTGTATTATGGGTTATAAATGTATTTTAGATCTCTGGCCCCCAATGTGACCAGCTTCCTTTTGGCTAAGCCGAGAGGAGAGTCATCTGGCAGCTTGTGAGCGAACGCTGGGAGCCCTGGCCTCTCGTGCTGGACTTGTTGTGGGAGTTCAGCAGGCCGTTGGTCTTTTGTAACCTCCGGGAATCCACACTCATTTCCCATCCTCGGGTTTGGGTCTTGCATTAGTCAGGAAGGGCCGCCTGCTGCCAGGGCTGCAGGAAGTACGGCAGCTTCACGTAGTTTCTGGAGCCTTTCTCAGGAAGTGTTATGACTGTTGCTCTTTCTCATCACTTCACTTTTTTACATCTGAATGTGTATGACTGAGAGGCAGGGTGGGTTTTTCTAAAAAAGCGGTTTCTGAAAATATTGCAATCCAGAGAGCTCAGTTTCTTTTAAAAGCTCCTTTCTTTTTTCATAGTTTCGTACAGATATGGGTGGGATCCAGACCACAGAGTCTGTACCATGAATCTTGTCTTACAGTTTCAGAAGGGCACATGGACCTTTAGACCACGTCTCCCAGCCACGGTGAGGGACGCTGAATTAACACCCTGTGCTGGGTGCCCTGTCCGTGGGGCCGTTGTGGATAGTCTGAAGACAGATCTTCAGCTTTACCGTATTTGTTCAGAGCCTCACATATCCTATTTTGATAAAACCCTAAAATGTTGGCCTACTACTTGTGTCCCATTGACGGTGGGTGACCTTAGGTACTGCACCTGCAGGGGAAGCAGATGTGTGTTCTCCGACACCTGGAGAGGATGTGGAAGGGTCTTCTAAAGGTGAAGTGTAGACCTAGGTGTAATTCTCCCTAGGTGTTTGCGGGAGCTGGGTTGACCTCCAGGCACACTGTTGCATATCCAGAGGAGAAAGGTGAGGTGTGCCAGTGTTTTTCCACGAAGCACTTGCTGCTTCAAAGTGTTTGGTGAAATGGAAAACTCCTGTCTCCCCACAAAAGGGAGAAATGCCTTCTCTTATTTCCCCCAAGGCT
>CAUYRT010087750.1:0-23991 GCA_963574885.1 Lepilemur ruficaudatus | reverse complement strand
CAATTAATTTCTTTCTATTTTAGTAGAGACGGGGTCTTGCTCTTGCTCAGGCTGGTTTTGAACTCCTGACCTTGAGCAATCCGCCCGCCTCGGCCTCCCAGAGTGCTAGGATTACAGGCGTGAGCCACAGCGCCCGGCCTTGTTAGGCTTTTTTACACTAAAGCCTAATTTCTCATGTGAACTGCTGCCAAACCAGTTCTTCACCTTGAACTAGTGAAATAACTTTTTTTTTTTTTTTGAGACAGAGTCTTACTCTGTTGCCTGGGCTAGAGTGCTATGGTGTCAGCCTAGCTCACAGCAACCTCAAACTCCTGGGCTCAAGCGATCCATCTGCCTCAGCCTCCGAGTAGCTGGGACTACAGGCATGTGCCACCATGCCCGGCTAATTTATATATATGTATTTTAGTTGTCCAGCTAATTTCTATTTTTTTAGTAGAGATGGGGGTCTCGCTCTTGCTCAGGCTGGTCTCGAACTCCTGAGCTCAAATGATCCGCCCGCCTCGGCCTTCCAGAGTGCTAAGATTACAGGCGTGAGCCACTGCACCTGGCCCTGGTGTTTTCTTAATGACACCGTAATGAATGAATGAAGGAGGTTATTGAATGAAACATGGAGTCATCTAACTGCTCTTTTCTCGTTATCTGAGCCTGTATCGTAGTTGTCAGATAGCTGATACTGTTTGTAAGCCCCTGGTGGATTTGTAAGCAGGTAATACAGCAGACTGGGTGAATTCTAGTAAATTTGAATCTGTAAAGATTTTGTAGTTAAAATAATGTAATTTTTTATAACACATTTTGGTTAAGTGATGGACCTGGGAAGTTTATAATTAATATTTACACATTTTAAAATATGTAGTAGTATTAGCCAATTGGGAGTTAATAACTTTACTTTTTTGGTAAGTTTTGCCTTTATGTTAAGTGTTCTTACTGTATACCTTAAAATGGTTTGTACTTTGAAGTATTACAGAGGTCTTATTACTTGGTATTTTTTTGGCATTTAAGAAAAATTGGTTGAGGAAATGATTTAATTTTATTAGATATAACAATGTTAATTATGTAACAGAATTTGTTTCTTTCAGTATAGTGAAATAATGAATTTGAATATTAAGTCACAATTCTTGCTTGAATAATCTCGAAGTGTCTTACTTCCTTTTTTCTCCCTAATTGATGGATGTGGTGACAAGTTCTCTTTCTGCACCTGTGAGTTAGTACCTTCATGATTGCATGCTTAGTCCAACAGCAGTAAGTGATTTCCTTTAAAGTTTAGCAAAAAAAGTAAGTAAAATGCAGGTTTTTCCTCTCCCCATTGTTAATAAAATCAGAGAAGTTTCTTTTATTAAAACAAATTAATTAGGCATTAATTTACCAAAGTTGAAAATTAAAAAGTCAGCCTAAAATTAAATAGTGTTGCTTGTACTTTCACTTTCCTTCCTGGTGAGTGGTACCTTACCCTACTGGTAGGTTGTTTGATCAATTGGTAGTGTTTAAGCACTATTAATCTGTTAATTTCCCTGTACTTTAGATGTAAGGAGGCTCTAAAGTTATAAGAGCTCTAAAATCCTTACCTCCTAGGTATTCTCTAATTCTCTTTAAATGACCTCCCCGAGATCCCCAAGACAAGCTCTCATTCTTACCCAGGCAAGAGTGCAGTGGTGGCTTTATAGCTCACTGCAACCTGCAATTCCTGGGCTTAGGTGATCCTCTTGCTTCAGCCTCCTGAGTAGCTGGGACTATATGTGTGCACCACCATGACTGGCTACATTTTTTAAAAAATTTTTATAGAGATGGGGGGTGGGGCGGGTGGGGGGGGGCCATGTTGGCTAGTCTCAAACTCCTGGCCTCAAGTGATCCTCCTGTCTAGGCCTCCCAGAGTGCTAGGGTTACAAGCATGGGCCACTGTGCTGGCCTCTTTAAATGATTTTGACCTGGTAGCTTAATAAATATTTGCATGGGTACAGTTTTGCTTCACTATGTTCTAGTGGTTTTTTTATAAGATTGAGACACCCATAATTAATTAATTCTAAAATAAAACCAAAAGAAAATTTAAGATAATTCTAAGGCAAATTTTTATGAAAATTTGACAGTTCTGAAGGAGAGGAAAAATAAAACCCAGTAGTTTTTCTTGGGACAGCTTCATTATTTTTTTTTTTTTAAAGATTTTGGCCATGTGTTCTATGTTGTCTTGTATGATTACAGAAGGTCAAAGTTAAAGTGAGTGTTCTGTGTTCTTATCAAGATTTTTTTCCTTTTTTTCCTTTTTTTTTTTTTTTTGAGACAGAGTCTCACTCTGCTGCCCGGGCTAGAGTGAGATTTTTTTCCTTTTTAATTTGGCTAATGAGAAGATTGATAGAAGTTGTTGACATTGAAGTTTTGGCCTTTTCTGCAGTGGGCTTTGGCACTTTTTTTCCTACAAAAATACCGTTGTACATTAATATAATATATTTCATATATGATCTTAATTGAACTTCACAGTACCCCTCAAAGAAGTACCTAAATTTTGAAGGTGCTAGTATATATACAGAGATTAAAGGACTTTCCCAGGTGTAACGTGGATGGTCAGTGAACAGAATCATGTTCTTTTCTTCCTCTTCATACTGTACTTTGTACACTTGATATTTTCTGTCAGTTTTACAGTATTAGTATTATAAAAAACACTCCTCAAATTGAGGATTGATGTACTTAAGGGATGCTTCCAGCCAGTGATGCCTCATATATATTGGGTGAAGGAGATCTACTCTTTTTGTATTTTTATTATAATGCATAAGACTTGGCATTGATTTTGTTTTCATTGCTTGCTTTTCACATCTGTAAAAGGGTACTGTTACCTCTGTATTATGCAGTGATACCATGAGAAGGAATGAATTAGCTTTTAAAACATTTGGAGTGATGATACTGATTCAGTTAACTCCAATTTTGTCAGGGATTGGCAAACTGTGGCCTGTGGGCCAGATTAGGCCTATCACTGGTTTTTGTGTCGTCTGTGACCTAAGAATGGTTTTTACCTTTTTAAATGACTGAAAAAAGTCAAAGTAGAATAGTATTTTGTGAAAGACAAAAATTATATGAAGTTCACATTTGTGTCCATAAATAAAGTTTTATTGTAACAGTTGCACCCATTTGTTTACATACTGTCTGTGGCCCTTTTGTGCTTTATTAGCAGGGTTGAGTACTTTTGACAAGGACCATCTGGTCTGCAAAGCCTAAAATATTTAATGTCTGGCCCTTTACAGAAAAAGTTTGCTGACCTCTGATTTATGGCAATCTCAGAAGAATGGTTTCAGTTCAACTTCATGTCATAGATGTGTTTCTGAAAGGGTGGTAATTAAAATGATATGTGATGAATCATAATTTCAGCTTGGTTTTGCTTATATTTTCTGTGTACATTCCCGTGAAATTCACATAAGAAATTCTGGTGAGATTTTTTTTTTTATAACACTGATGTGAAGAAGAGTTATTCTTTGGTCAAATGTTCTGTGTGATGTTTAAATGTGCTATGTGATGTTTAGTTCTTCACAGAGGTTTTCTAAAAAACTTAATTAAACTGCAAATCTTTTCTTGTGAGCTTCATCACGTTAAAAAAAATCCTGACATATGTGGTACGTACATTAGAGAATGTTTTATTTTAGTTTCATTCAAATTTCTAAATGATTATTTTGTGTTTGAATGTTCAGGCACCTATGATGGGTGTGTTTTTTTGCTTAGTGCTCTGGATTTAGTTCCATGTTAAGTAAATGTATATGAAATAGATGGTCAAGGAAAAGATGTATGACTATTTATGTAAGTTATGTATATACCAGAACTCATAATTCTGTTCAGTGATGTCCTGTCCTGCTTACCAAATGCTATGTATGAGATAATGATTAGAGGCCGGGTGCAGGGGCTATTGCCTGTAGTTCCAGCTAGGGAGGCTGAGGCCGGAGGATCGCTTGAGCTCAGGAGCTGAGGTTGCAGTGAACTATGATGATGCCACTGCACTCTAGCCTAGGTGACAGAGGGAGACCCTGTCTCCAAAAAAAAAAAGTGTTGGTAGAATAATGTTGCCTAATATATATTTAAATCATAAGAAAATGAGTACACATTTCTCATTTTTGATCCTAATAGGCCAGATTTGAAAAAAAAAAAAAAGATTTAATGAATCCATGTATTGATGTGCTTGTAATGGGAACTGATATTCCTAAAATGAAAATATTATTTGGATTGTTACAATATTTAAGGAAAAGCTTATGTGAGTGGGAAAGTTTGGACATTGTTTCAGATAAGCTGGGAAGAATAAGTGAAGGCATAATTTTTCTACCTTGTTTTCTATAACTCTTAAGAGGAGTTCTATAACTCTCTATAACTCTTAACTCTTAAGAAGATATCACAAAAAGTCTCATTTTCTTCACTGTTCATAAAAAAACTTAAATGACAAGGAATAAAAAATTTCTAAATATTACTTTTGAAAATAATTTATAGTTGACTTTTTGAAACCTGTATTGTATTTGCATTATGGTTCATGAATTTCCAAATTGCATCGCTACATGAATATGTATTAAGAAAAACTGGATCCAGCTATGAGTCTCAACCATTTATGCTAATATAGTAAGACTTTTGTTTCACTTTATACATTTTGGTATTTGCCAGTTGTTCTGCATTTGTAATTAATTGTGGGTGTCTTATTGGTGTACTGTTGCAAAGAGGAAGAGTAGTTATATCCTTTGTTCCTCCAGAGGGCCTGGCCTGAGTGATTGGGTTGCTCAGTTAATATTTGTCAAGCGGGTAAATAACCAGTCCTCGCACAGTAGGTTGAGCATTGGCTATGTGGAAGATGTGGGCTTTTTCAAAAGATAATCTTGGTTCAGATCATTACAGAAGTTTAAGGATAAATGATTCTGTTGTTTTTGAACCTATACAAAACCTGTTGTTTTTGAAAACTGATGTGTAGTTGTGTTAAATATGACATTTTTGATTCAAATGTTTAATATGACATTTCTGATTCAATTATTTATAGAATTGCAACTGATTCTATAATCTGTTGCTTTTGAAAACCGACTTCTGTAGTTGTGTTAAATATTTTTGGTTAACTGTGTATGTCTGAGAAGAGTGACTATAACAAAATACTAGATAATTTTACATTATTCAGTACTATATTGTTAAATATTATGGTATTTCTGCAGGCATACTTCATATTCCTTGGGGAACTGGTATTAAAATGTAATTGCTTAGGTGAATTTGATTATACATATTTTAATTTTCAGATACTTGTTGGAAATGTTAGGTAAAAATAAGTTGGCGAAGAAGATTGTGCTAACTTTGTGTGATAAAATCAAATTTTGCCAAACATTTCTAGCGTAACAATATGTGATCACATCTATTTTTTTATGAGATTGTCAGATTATTTCATCATTTGTTTATAGGCGTATTCTACATTCTAAAGGGGAGCTAAGTGAAGATAGACATAAACAATATGAGGAATTTGCTATGTCTTATCAGAAGCTGCTGGCAAATTCTCAATCCTTAGCAGACCTTTTGGATGAAAATATGCCAGATCTTCCTCAAGACAAACCAACACCAGAAGGTAAGATATCTTTAAAATAAACATTGTGATTTTTTTTTTAATAAGCACTATCATTTGCCTTTAGGCTTGTCAGATGTGTAGTATTAAGAATTTAAGTTTTAAAATGGCTTCAGAATTTTTAAATGAAGAAATGGTATTAAGACAATGATAACCTTGAAAAGCTACTTGGAATGATGATGGAATGGAAAAGGCTTAGTCCTTAGAGGATAACAGTTAACTCATTTGATGATGCGTTCCTTCAGGTTCTTGTGTAATGGATATCCTCAGATTATATCCAGTGGGGACCTGTTTTAAACCATGCTTGAGTTACAGAAAGATTCACTTTGTCAGATAGATAATGAGATCATGGAATGGATTTTTGGGATTCTAATATTTCTGTATTTATCCTAATTTTTCATCTTTTTGTTTTGAAGGATGTACATATATGTATTTTATAAGGAGTCCTAGAGACAGATTTAATGATATATTAAAGTGTTACTTAGAACTGAAGCTTACCTTGCGTTCTTATGAATTGTTTTGTGAGCTGAGTTTTTTCCATATTACTTCTCAAAGGTATTTTAAGCTTCCTTTTTGATTGTCTTTCAGTTGATAGGACTCTTAATATATTACTGTTACCTCGTCACACCGACTACTTGGTAAAATAATTAAGTTTATGTTAGGTAGATGAGTGTTAACAACTCATTAATGGTAAAAATATCTGGCAGTCCTATTTACTTAAAAATGTTAAGGGTGAAGTATTTGTAAAATATCCTTTTTATAATAGGAAAAATTTTGCAGTTTATAGTCCCAATAAGAAATATCTTTTGTACACTGGGAATGCATTTGTTTTATTATAATTTATATATAATGTAGATAATTCCCATTAATTTTTGTTTCAAAAATGAATGAATCTCAAATTTTTAATTTGTTAAAAGTAGTTTCATCAGAATTTGTGTTTTGGTTGAATCTGGCTAGTTATTCAGAACTTTTTCAGTGTATTTATTATGATATTTTTGAACCAAAATCTTTTCATAATGTTTAACATACTTTGGCATTGATTTAGTTTTTTTTTTTAATTAAAAAAATTTTTTTTTAGAGACAAGGTCTCATGCTGTTCCCCAGGCTGGAGTACAGTTATGTGATCGTATAGCTCAGTGTAGCCTCGAATTCCTGGGCTTGAGCAATTCTCCCACCTCAGCCTCCTGAGTAGCTGTACTACAGGCGCACATCACCACACCCAGCTAATTTTTTAATTTTTTTGTAGAGACAGGATCTCTCTGTGTTGCCCAGGTTGGTCTTGAACTACTGGCCTTAAGTGATCCTCCTGCCTCAGCCTCCCAAAGTGCTGAGATTATAGGTGTGAGCCACCATGCCTGGCCAAGTTGGTTCATTTCTTTACCATTTTTTACCTAAATAAGTGATACTGAAGTTTAAGCTAATTATTGATGTTAAATGACTTTAAAAGTATTTGTTGTAGACATTTTCTAGAGCTAATAGACATTGACAAAATTCTGTCATCGTTTTTAAAAGATATTCATCAGGTATAGAATTTTAAAGTAAGAGGTTTTTTTTCCTTTCAATGCTTTGAAGATGTTATTCCTCTGTGTTCTAGCTTGCATTGTTTTCAGTGAGAATGCTGCTGTTTTTCTTATCTTTTCTCTTATTTATATGATGTATATTTTTTTCTCTTACTGCTATAACAGTTTTTTATTACTGCTGATTTCAAGCAACTTAATTATGGAATAGCTGCTTGGTGTGGTTTTCTTTATTTTTTTTTTTTGTAGTTGGGGTTCATTCACTTCTTGGATCTATGAGTTTGTAGTTTTCGTCAAATTTACGAAATCTTGACCTTTATTTCTTCAGATGTATTTTCTGTTTCCCCGTCTTTCTCCTGTCCTGTAGGGACTCAATTACAATTATTTTAGGCTGTTGGAAGTTGTCCCACAGCTCACTGATGCTGTGTCCTTTTTATTCTTAGTATTTGTTTTCCCTCTGTCTTTCATATTGGATAGTTTCTATTGCTATGCTTCAAGTTCATTAATCTTTTCTTTTGCTTTGTCTAATAACTATTAATCACATCTAGAGAGGCAGTTTTTATCTCTAGAAGCTGTATATATTTTCCTTGTTTCTAACATGTTCAGTCTGTCTTCTAGCTAGTTGACCATATGAAATACAATAACTATTTTAGTGTCCTTTTCTAATATTGTCATCTGTGTCATTTCTGGGTTAGTTTCACTTGATTATGACTGATCTCCTTTGTGTGTCAGTTAATTTTTCTATTTTGCATGCCTGCTCATGTTCTATTAGATGCATGCTGAATATTTTTGTGTTTTTATGAATGTCATTAAGCTTTGTTTTGGGGCGCAATTAAGTTACTTGGAAACAGTTTCATCCTTGAAAGGATGCTTTGTTAGGAGTTACCATAGTAAGCTTTAGGGGTAAGTTTTCCTAATACTGAGGCAGCACCCTTCTGTACTCCATCTGATTAGGTTAGAATCTTAGAGTATTCTTCCAGTCTGCCTCGTGGACATACCAGGCTAGGCTATTCCTAGTCTCATGTGATTCCTGTGTGAGTACTAATCCTTTTGAGTAATTATCTGAGTCTTACCTAGTTTCCTCACACATAGGGGCTGATTGGTGCTCAGGTGAACACTCAAAGAGGACTCTGCAGATCTTTTGAAGCTGATCTCTGTGTTATTTTCTACTCTTTGGTATTCTGTCCTGGGATCACTAGCTGCCTTCCTTGGCTAGAGTCTTGCTGCACTCACCTCTGTGGTCCTCAACTCAGGGAAACCACTAGTCTCTGCCTGGCTTCTCTTTTGGCCACAGGCTGGAAAATTTCTCTATGTAGTAAGCTAGGGCAATTGCAGGGCTCACTTTTTGTGTGTGCTCTCAATCAGGATTATTTACCTGTGCTGTCGGATGTCCAGTGTTTGAAACCATTGTTTTACATTGTTTGCTTAGATTTTTAGTTGTTTTGGGTTACTGGCACATCATCATCTTGTCCTGAGGAGGCCTAGATTGTGTAGGGATCAGAATATCCTTTCTTGTCTCACAGAAATGAGATCATATTGTATGTACTATTCTACAGTTACTTTTTTCAGTTAATCATATATCTATATCTTAGATGGCTTTTCACATTAATATATGTAGAACCATCTAATTATTTTTAATTGCTACATAGTAATACCCTATTACATAATTGTACTACAGTTTACTTGTCTTCTGTTGATGGACTTTTAAATTATTTCTGGTTTTTAGCTATTATTGTTAGTGCTGTTACAAAATTTCTGTGCTTGCTTCTTTCTGTATGCCTGGTAGTATTTACATAAGTTCCTAGAAGTAGAATTCCTGGATTAAAAGGGTATGCACATTTTAAGTTTCAATATATAAATGCCATATTTTCTTCTAAAGAAATTTATATGCCACTAAGTATTAATATATAAGAATGACTGTTTCCTTTGATGATAGAGTTAGAACTTTCACCCCCACCCACCCCTATGAAGCAGAAAGCCTTCATCAGACACCAGATCTGCTGGGGAGCCCTTGATCTTGGACTTGCCACACTCTAGACTGTGAACAATAAACTCTTGTTGTTTATAAATTACCCAGTCTATGTTACTTTGTTATGCTTCCCTAAACTTTGTCTGTATAAACAATCCCAGACTTCTGTACTTCGGAACACTGACTTTCATTCTTTGCAATCATGTTTCCTGGGCTGTCATCCTCTAACTTTATGCTTGAATAAACTCTTTAAAAGAGATTCTAACCCTTTTGATTATTTTAGGTTTACAATGGCAATCTACCATGCACCAAGGATTATACCAAAAGGAGAAATGCTTCTTAAGGGTTTATGTTTATTTGTGAAGATATAAGTGGTAAGAAGTGTGATATAAATGGTACAGAAAGTTTTGAGTAATCAAAAAAAAAACTTCTTGAACAATATGGGATTTTAAATTAGATGTCTTAGGAATGGTCAGGCTTATATATTTGTTTTTTTGATTTTAAGTTTCGTGAAGATAGACCTATTAATGATATATCACATGGCTACTTAATGTCATACTAATTGCTTAACTTTAAGAGAAAAACACATTTATTCTGTGTTGTCCTCTGGTCTGTTCTGGTATAGAGCTTTACTTAAAACACAATTTGTGGCTGGGTGCAGTGGCTCACACCTGTAATCCTAACACTCTGGGAGGCTGAGGCAGGAGGATCACTTGAGCCCAGGAGTTTGAGGTTGCAGTGAGGTATGATGACACCACAGCACTCTAGCCTGGGCAACAGAATGAGACTTTGTCTCAAAAAAAACAAGAAACCAGCAATTTGTGAGTTGATGTTAGAGATGGTCACATATACAGTCCCAAATGCTTGTTGATTGAAGAAGTCCCTGTCGGTTGAAATACTCAAGATTCAAAAGCTATAAAATGTAAAATATCTTTATTATGTCATGTTTAGCATGCTGTATCTAAAATGGTGTTAATTACCTGTTAATTATTTTATTGTAGAACATGGGCCTGGAATTGATATATTTACACCTGGTAAACCTGGTGAATATGACTTGGAAGGTGGTATATGGGAAGATGAAGATGCTCGGAATTTTTACGAGAACCTCGTTGATTTGAAGGCATTTGTTCCAGCCATCTTGTTTAAAGACAATGAAAAAAGTTGTCAGAATAAAGAGTCCAACAAAGATGATTCTAAAGGTAAATCCTAGAGAAAAAACATTTACATTAAGTGTTACAAAACTTCAAAGTAGCATTTTTAATGAAAAAAGTTTTAGTTACTTGTTTTGTAATATGAACATTGGGTCATTAGGTTAAATGAATGACAGAATAATACGGAATGGAGCATGAAAGGGTGATAATTGACATACTTTTAACAGTGCTTCTGTGTGTAAGTTCATGTGAATTAATTTGAAGGTGATTATTTATAATGTCTTATAATTCATGTGAAGTCTTGGTAAGACTTGAATTTTCCTATTTGGATTATTAGAGAAAGTGTCAGCTTTATGGTGGTGTTTACCTGTAACGTCCTTTCCAGGCTAGAAATAGCCAGCTCTTTGTGAGGAAGAGTTACTTTAGAGAAATCAAAAAGATTATTAAATTAAAGCATTTTCAGTCTTTGAAGTCTTCTTGCCTCGTGGCCTTCCTACATTGTCCTGTGTTCTGCTTGGAACCCTTTCCATATCCAATTTGACCCCCTCGTGCGTATTAGTTTGATTTCCTCAGATAAATTATATATTACTTGAGAGCAAGGGTATCATTCTAAGCTTTTTTCTGAATGTTCAGCAGTTTAGCATAGTTTTGAATGTGCAGTAGCCAATCAGAAAATGCTTTTTTTGATAGCCAGGCATCAGGGAACACTGGGGAGTGAGGATATGCTCCATGTGGGCAGGGTTTTGTCTGCTAGAGTCACTGCCATATCCCTCGTTCTTAGAACAGTACCTAGCATGTAATAGGAATTCAGTAAATAAATACTAGTCGAATGAAAAAATGAATGCGTGAGCAAATTGTAATCTGTCTTCACTTAGAGGCAGCAAAACCAATCCATACCAGTTAGAGCTTTCCTTCTCCCAAATACCGTATGGCGTCTATGCAGAAACTAAGAGATTAGAGAACATTAAGATGAAGCTGAGAAGTACCATAGTTTGAATTTAATTCAGAAATACTTGAACCCGGGTTTTATTGTTTTGCCTTTTTTTTTTTTTTTTTTTTTGTGAGACAGAGTCTCACTCTGTTGCCCAGGCTAGAGTGCCGTGGCATCAGCCTAGCTCGCAGCAACCTCAAACTCCTGGGCTCAAGCAATCTTTCTGCCTCATCCTCCCGAGTAGCTGGGACTACAGGCATGTGCCACCGTGCCTGGCTAATTTTTTTCTGTATTTTTTAGTTGTCCAATTAATTTCTTTCTATTTTTAGTAGAGACGGGGTCTCGCTCTTGCTTAGGCTGGTTTCAAACTCCTGACCTTGAACGATCCACCCGCCTCGACCTCCCAGAATGCTAGGATTACAGGCATGAGCCACCTCGCCCAGCCCGTTGTTTTGCTTTTTACTTACGAAAGTAAAAAGCTTTGAAAATTTTCAAACATATAAGTGAGGATAGTAAAGTGCACTTAAACTGTCACCCAACTTTAACAATTATTAACGTTTTGCCAATCTTGTTGAACAAACGTTTAGTTTCTCTTTTTTTTTATCCTTCCTATTTAGCCTTATACCAATTCCTGGCTGTTTTCTTTGTTATGTCCCACTTTTTGGTTTTCTCTAACCCCTGACATCCAAATTATAAGGTTATTTTCCTCGTTGGTCTTTCTACATCTACTCCTTCCTGTCTGATTTGTCTTATAAATTGCTGCTAAGTTAATTTTCATATCAAATCACATTTAAATGTAATCTCCTGCTCATGACCCGGCATAAAGAAGAAAGTCTGAATTCCTCATCTTGGAGATTGAGATGCTTCTTAATCTGAGTCCACTTTATCTAATCAACCTAATTTCCCCTCATCTTGTGCCATGTAAGTCTTCATCCATCCATCCATCCATCCATCCCTTCAGTGAAAAAATGGCATACGGAATCAGAGAAGTTGTGGTCTTTGTTCTCATAATGTATTTTATAAAATCTGAATATATTAATTTTCACTCAAATTTGTTTGCCAGGTATACATGCAGGTTCTAAAACAAGTGATGCGGATTTCATGAATCCTTATCTACTTTTTTGCAGCAGGATTTCATTATGACTTTTAATTCAGACATACTTATTCTTTGTTTTTTAAACAGAGGCAAAAGAACCTAAGGATAATAAGGAGGTATCAAGTCCTGATGATTTGGAACTTGAGTTGGAGAATCTAGAAATTAATGACGACACCTTGGAGCTAGAGGGTGGAGATGAAGCTGAAGATCTTACGAAGAAACTTCTTGATGAGCAAGGTAAAGGGCCATTTCACCATTTTCTGTTTTTGATTAATTTCTTTAACATTTATTTATTTTGTGTCTGCTGGCATTTTTTTTACTTTTTTTCTTTTTTCATTTTTGATTAGTTTTTATACTAACTCTTGCCTGAGAATATGGTTCTTTTCTATTTAATTCTCTATTTTCTAATTCTTTGTGTTTTTTGTTGTTTCAGGCTATCACTTTATTAGAATTTGATTCAGAACAAGACACTACATACCCTGTATTATGTGGCTACCAGCTTTAGTTATCATATAAATTATAAAATATTTTTTTTTGTTGTTGTTGAAACACAGTCTCACTCTCTTGCCCAGGCTAGAGTGCTGTGGCGTCAGCCTCGCTCACAGCAAGCTCAAACTCCTGGGCTCAAGCAATCCTTCTGTCTCAGCCTCCCAAGTAGCTGGGACTATAGGCATGTGCCACCATGCCCGGCTAATTTTTTCTGTATATTTTTTAGTTGGCCAATTAATTTCTTTCTATTTTTAGTAGAGACAGGGGGATCTCGCTCTTGATCAAGCTGGTTTCGAACTCCTGACCTTGAGCAATTGATCCTCCCACCTTGGCCTCCCAGAGTGCTAGGATTATAGGCATGAGCTGTTGTGCCCAGCCTAAAACCTAAAATCTTAATTCTGAATATCTTAAAAGCTATTTCTTACACTTTTCTGACAAATTGCTAGCATTGTCCTCGTTATTTTAATTCTATGATATCTTTACAAACTTAACATAAATGTATTTGAAAGTTATTCTAAATTGGATGAGGGGTAAAAGTACAACTAGCTTTATCAGTTGTCTGTGTTAATTTCATCTGTCTTTTTGATTGAGAGTCTTGTTTGGTATTTAGTAATAAAAATATTACATTTATTCTCTAAATACTTTCTATCAAGTTTCTTTGTTAGGATTCTCTATTACATGGATACCTTCTGTCATTTTTGTTTTTTTCTCTGTTGGCTTCATTGTTTCTTATTGCAGATTCTCTTTGTCTATGTAATGAAGGGAGGTGAGCAGGGCTAGAGGCTATCCCAGGCTTAAATCATACCAGCTAGTGACATCAGAAGAAAAGAGTTTCTTTTACACTGTCTGTTTGTAAATATCACATAAAAGACTTTGGCTGGTCATGTGTCATGCTTAGCCACGTGGCCAGGAGGAATGGTGGTGTGCTGTGCTGTGATTGACAGCAGCCACCATCAGAATCACATGGGACAGGGGAGGCTTGGTTTTTCAAAGGAGAGAATTGGGGATGCTGTTAATTGAAGAACATGGGGGAAGGGATGCCAGGTACATAGAAATAACAGATTTACTATAATACTATATGCTTTTTCATTTTTCTTTTTTCTTTTTCCTGTATCTTCTAGGAAATATATACATGCTTTTTCTGATCAAAGTTTTGTATCTAATGCAAAAAGATGAACTTTTTTATAGTTGATATCTGAAAGACTGTAGTGACTTTAGAGATACCTGACCTTTCTAGGGTAATACCCTAAAAAATGCCTAATGTTTTCATGGATACAAAAGTAGCACTAAATGATCTATTGTAATTAGAAATTTTTATTCTGTTCTCTGTTTTTTTAACCTATTTAAAAACTAATTTTATATTAGAACAAGAAGATGAAGAAGCCAGCACTGGATCTCATCTCAAGCTCATAGTGGATGCTTTCCTCCAGCAGTTGCCCAACTGTGTCAACCGAGATCTGATAGACAAGGTATCGTTATCTCTGTGTAATTTTACTGAAGCACATAGACCTTGTAGGAGTCCTTTAATTAGGAATGTGTGTGGTTTTCAGACTATTTGAGCCATTTTTTCAAGTGGAGTCTCATAGGCAAATCTAATTTTTACATACAGATAAAATCGGATCCAATTTTGAGATGCTCTGTTTGGGGATGGGATTGGCTCTGGAATCCTGTTGGCTTGATATCTTTCCTGTTCACTTATGGATCCCACAGTTTTGTAGATGAGAGGTTCTTAAAGTATGGTCTGTGTATTCCTGGTGGCCTTCGAGGCATTTTCAGGGCTTCTGTAAGGTCAAAACTCTTTTCATAATAATACTATGATCCCCCCATTTCACATTTTTGACATTTGTACAAGCGATGGTTGGTAAAGCTGCTGGCATTTTAGCGTGAATCAAAGCAGTGGTACCAAACCACACCAGTACCATTGTATTCTTCATTGCCATACATTTGCAATGAAAAAAAATGCCACTTTTACTTAAGAATTTCCTTGGTGGGGCTGGGCGCCGAGGCTCACGCCTGTAGTCCTAGCACTCTGGGAGGCTGAGGCAGGAGGAACACTTGAGCTCAGGAGTTTGAGACTGGCCTGAGCAAGAGTGAGACCCTGTGTCTACTAAAAATAGAAAAATTAGCCTGGTGGGGGGGGGGATGTGCACCTGTAGTCTCACGTACTCGGGAGGCTGAGGCAAGAGATTTGCTTGAGCCCAAGAGTCTGAGGTTGCAGTGAGCTAGGATGATGCCACTACACTCTAGCCAGGGTGACAGAGCAAGGCTCTGCCTCAAAAAAAAAAAAAAAAAGAATCTCCTTGGTGTATCCACGAAAATGAGTGATTTTAATTACATTTCAACCTTTGAGAACATGTTCTTTCAATCTGACAAAATGGGAAGAACATGTAAAGCACTTCAGCTGTCTCAAGGTTGTCTCAAGGAAAATCACTTGTGTGATTGAGTTGCAAGCTGAACTAAATTGTTGTTTTTCATAGAATAGCATTTTTACTTGGAAGAATTTACGGACAAACTATGAATATTCAAACTTGGATATTTAACAGACATTTTTCTAAAATTAAAAAAGTGAGTCCATCACTTTGAGGAAAACAATTACAAGTATTTATTGCTAATGATCAAATTTGAGTTTTCAATAAAAATTAAAAGTCTAGAAAACTTATGTTCACCATCATAAGCTTGACAGCTCCCCAATTCTTTTCTGAATAGACTTTATTGATGAGACTTTTCTGATGAGAGTGGTGTGATATTAAATAATGTGATTTAAAAATATTATGTGTACATTTGGAAGATTTGCATGGCTCATTGAACCATAATTCTAAATGACAAGTACACAATGTTAAAAATCATACATGATTGTTAAAAGATCCACTCTTCTAACACAAGTTAAAAGGTGGACTAATGAATTTTAATTTAATAGAGCATAAAATATTTATTGATATAGTTTCAGATTCCACATTGCTATTAACCCTTAAGAAACTACCACTTGTCAAGTTTTGGTGTAGTATCAAAGAAAAATATTTACAATTACTGAAAAGGTTTTAAAAATATACTTCCCTTTTCCAACTGCATATATATATATATATATATATATATGAAGGCAGATTTTCTTCATATACTTAATCCAAAATAACATATCGCAGCAGATGGAATAGATAAATAGATAAGAGAATCCAGCTGTCTTTTAAAAGAACGTCTGCTGTTCATCTTTCACTAATTTTTTTTACTTTGAAAACTGTATTTTTCATAAAACATTAACACATAATAGGTTTATTGCTATTTTAAAGTGAATTATTGTTTTCAAATTTCTCTGTTTCAATTTTTAATATAGTAAATGCTAATAAACATAACCCACAGAAATAGTTTTTTCAGGTCATTAATAATTTATAAGAGTGTAAAGGGCTCTTGAGACCAAAACCATGAAAAGTATTGCTTTAGATAATTTTTTCCTCAAAAGTGTAAGAAAATCTTTTATCCTTTTTTCTTGCATAATGGTTTGAGGGTCTCTTACAGAGAACTGAAGAAGTTAGGTTATTTTTCACTTTTAGCTTTTAGCTCTTCCTCAGATAATTTAGATGTACTTCAGTAATTATTCATGTAATCAGATAGACTTGAATCTCATTACAAATTGGCTTACTTCTGGAGTAATTGGGTCAGTGTGCACTTTTCAGAAACTTAGCAATTATAGCATTTATTTCTGCTTTCTTAAGACCTGGCAGTCTCTTTTTTTCTTTTATAGAAGTAGCAAAAACCACTCTTAAACAATTGCTTATTTTTCTAAGCAAATTCTAAGCAAAACTTATTCTAAGTTTTGAATAAGACTGTGTCCCCTGCTGCGTTGTCCTATGTGCATTGGCTATAAACGGGGTGAAAGAGAGATCCCTTGACACTCCTGCTAACTCCACCCCCATTTTGAGTCTGGGTCCTAGCATAAGAGGACCCAGTTTTGTATGCTAGTGAAATTATTTTTATGAATCTCAGGTTGTACTATTAGAATGTATCCTGTAGGGCCCACCTTGAAATTAAAGAGCTATTGACGGCCGGGCGCGGTGGCTCACGCCTGTAATTCTAGCACTCTGGGAGGCCAAGGCGGGCGGATCGCTCAAGGTCAGGAGTTCGAAACCAGCCTGAGCAAGAGCGAGACGTCGTCTCTACTATAAATAGAAAGAAATTAATTGGCCAACTAAAAATATATATATAAAAAAAAAATTAGCCAGGCATGGTGGCGCATGCCTGTAGTCCCAGCTACTCGGGAAGCTGAGGCAGGAGGATCACCTGAGCCCAGGAGTTTGAGGTTGCTGTGAGCTAGGCTGACACCACGGCACTCACTCTAGCCCGGGCAGCAGAGTGAGACTCTGTCTCAAAAAAAAATAAAAATAAAAATAAAAAAATAAGAGCTATTGACAGTAATGACCCCATATTAAATTCTGAATTATTCTTTGAGAGCCAGATTAAAAACCAGGAGCCATCACTTTTTTTTGGACCCCAGTGGCTTTCTCGTGAAAGGAATTTCTTCCATATGTATTAGCAAAGGTCCAAGTGGCTTAAGAGGAAAATGTTTTGGGAAATAGGTAGAAAATCTAAGAATTCTGTGAATTCAGTAATTATGTAGCTACAAATAACCTTAAGTCAAATTTGTAACAAAAGTTCATAAAACCAAAAATGTTCTCGGAAATGGTCTGGTTCTAGGCTCTCATTTTATGGCAAAGATTAAGAGACTTTCCCAAGATTATATAGACAGAATCATAACATAATCTGAATATCTGATTTTATCTGTATGTACATTGTGCTGTGTGTATATATATATGTATATTCATCTATAGTTGCTTTTTGTTGTTGTTGTTTGTTTTTAAATATTTTTAGAGACAAGGTCTTGCTCTGTCTCCTAGGCTGGAGTGCAGTGGTTTGATCATAGCTCACTGCAGCCTTGAGTTCCTGGGTTCAAGCCATCCTGCCTGCCTCACCCTCCCAAGCAGCTTGGATTACTGGTGAGGGCCAACATGCCTGACTAATTTTGTTATTTTTTGTAGAGATGGGTTTTTTGTTGTCCAGGCTGGTCTGGAACTCCTGGCCTCAAGTTAAATCCTCCTGCCTTGACCTCCCAAGGTGCTGGAATCATAGGCATGAACCACCTTGCCCACCCATCTGTAGTTTTTAAAATGTGGTTGGATGGCCTTTTTTGTTTGTTTGTTTGTTTGGGGCCAAGAAGACTTAGACCCAATTAACCTTGGATATGAGCTCCCCCCTTTTTTTTCTTTTTAAGTCATCACACTTAATTTATACTAAACGGATAAAAGAATTTGCTTGTTTAACCAACTTTATTGTGTTACTGCCATCAAGATTATTTATGAGCCTCTAAATATCAGTTCTCTTTCTCCAATAGACTGAAGAAATATGTTTTATTTATAAACCTTTAAAAATAAAATTACAGGATGAAGGAAGAAAATAAATTCCTCTGGTATACCATTTGTATGTAAATGAGTACTTTAAAATTCTTTGTGTATACATGAAATCATTGACTAGGTTTTAATTCCCCACTTCTCCTTTACTTATTTAATATAAGGGCAGATAATTTGGTTGAGGGCCTATATGAATATTTTTTTAGATTTTGATTCCTTAAGCCATAAATCTGAGGAGATGAATTAGTTCTTGTCCTAATCAAAAATGTTTTATTTCAGTGTTTACAAAGAAAAAGAAAAACCTAAATTTTACTTAATGCTGCTAGATTTTCTAATCTTTTCTTAAAATTTAAGTAAATCAAAAACACATTTGTGGCTATTATAGTGTACATTGTTATTTTGAAATCAACTGAAAATATGTGTACAATCATTTTTGAAATTAGGCCACTTAAAGTGTCCATTCAAATGCATGGTAGCCCCTGTTACTGGGCTCTTATTTGTTATTTTTTAACCAAGTCTACCAAAAATCTTTCAACATTTTTTATATGTACCTGTCTTTTAAAAATACCAATTATTTTTGTTTTTCAAGGAATTCCCAGAACATGCACCTTTTCTAGCTTTTCTTTTATATTTACATTAAGTGTTAGACATATTGATGAAATACTGAACACATTTTTGTTCTTGAAATATAGAGTGGTGAATTGGTACACTTAATAACAATTGCAGGTATTCATTATAGTCCTATGATGCAGTTTCTTCAGTGTAAGTTATTGTTGGGGTGAAGGGAATTTCTTTGCCCTTTGAAGGTTCAATAATTAAATCTGCTGAAATAATCTGACAGTAGACAGATTAACAGGAAAAAAAGGCATAGAAGTTTTTTAATGTGCAAGTACATGGGAGTCACACAAATATGAAACTCAAAGAAGGGCCAGATCATTGAAGCTTAAATACCCTCTTCATTGGGGAGAGGGAGATGGGGGATGTAGGCAATTTTAGAGAAAAAGTAAATGATTTTTATGGCAGATGAATGGGCCCAAAGAACAGACAATACATAGCCTAGGACAAAGTTCCTCTGTGCCCTGTGGGAGGTGGCCACGGTTATAGAAAGGTAAGGGTGGAACTGCATGCTTATAAAGGCTGTCTTACTATGCAAATAATGTCCCTCAAGTAATAACCCTTGAAGGAATAGATGAAAAGTCTATGTGGTTGTGGTGACTTAGATAAATCTTCCTGGTTAATGAGATTTCAGACAGGATTGAAGGCAGTTTTGTTTCTTTTGGAAAGAATTTCCCTCAGCTAAGGGAACTGGGGAAAGAGAGCACCTTTCCCTGTACTTGGAGAGAGAAACAAGGGAAGGTCAGAGATCTTGATTCCAAGGCAGCTTCTAAGGTCTCCCTGTTTCCTTTGGTTCAAAGTACTCAGCATGCCAAAGCACCGTATTTTGGGGTAGTTTTCAAAGCCCCAACATTATGAAATCGGATTGTTGCCACTAAACCTCTTTTGTGAATGTGGGAGCATTTCTTATTATATCTTGGGATGATTTTTGCCTCTCTCTCAGTTTGTCTTTAAGCTTTTTGGTTATCCTTGTTAGCATTAGTAATTTTTTGGGCTCTTGAATTGTTCTTGCTAGTTTATAGTTCGATCAGAAAACTTTCCTGATATTAACGTTGATTTACTTGTCTTTTATTTATTTTATTTTTTAATTTTTTGAGACAGAGTCTCTTACACCCTGGGTAGAGTGCAGTGGCATTATCATAGCTTACAGCAATCTCAAACTCCTGGGCTCAAGCAATCCTCCTGCCTCAGCCTCCCACGTAGCTGAGACTATAGGCATGCACCACTATGCCTGGCTAATTTTTCTGTTTTTGGTAAACAGGGGGTCTCACTCTTGCTCAGGCTTGTCTTGAACTCCTGACCTCAAGCTATCCTCCTGGTTTGGCCTCCCAGAGTGCTAATATTACAGGTGTACATGTGTGAGCCACCATGCCTGGCTAATTTACTTGTCTTTAATGAGACCAAAGGCATTGATAATATTTCCCATATAGTTATTTGCCAAACATCTCAGGATAGGTCTTTAAGCTACCCACTTAAAGTTCTGTTCCCAGCGCTGGGTTGCATTTAAAAGTTTGAAGCACAGATTTTTAGATACTTTAGGAGAGAGGACATTAAGCTTAGTGATCTTTTTAGTTTGCAAATGCTTATAATACTAGTGTCTTAAAACCATTTTGAGGTGTTAAGAACAAGTGAAAATATTGTAGTAGGCAAGATTTCTGCTTTCAGTAGCTAAATCAAAGTTTTTAAAGAAAAAGTTTGCTTTTTCCCAATAGGCAGCAATGGATTTTTGCATGAACATGAACACAAAGGCAAACAGGAAGAAGCTGGTTCGGGCACTCTTCATAGTTCCTCGACAAAGGTAGGTATTAAAAAAGAGAAATTTGTTAATGTTTTTACTCTGTAGTGATGGTTGTAAGCTTAAAATTCTTATTTATTTCTTTAAAAATATTACTTGTCATTAGCATATGTCATTAGCATATTTTCTAGAACTTGTTTCTCATTGGTTTTTGTTCATTGTTAGCTCTAATGGAAATGTTTTTTCTGATACTTATCATTTTAAGAGAAAATATTTTAACAATAACTTAAGAGTAATAATTGCTAGAAACAGTTTTTGCCTCTGAAGAGAAAAAAATAATAAATGGTATATAAGTGTTTTGGAGAGTTTTTATTTTGCGTAAAGATCAGATTAATTTAGTGTATCTATCTAATTCTTGCAGTTGTATTTAAATGAAAAATTTCAAGTTATTTAGGTAATTATGATAGTTTAGAGATGAAGTAGCCCACCTAGAGATTCATTGAGTAGAATTGGAAGTCACATTAATGATTATGTTGCTAGCAATTCAAGATACATATTCAGTTGCATAATGCTTTTAGAGAATTCTGATGCTTTATATTATGCTAAATTAAAAAGCCGTACTGAGTATTTCAGGACTACTCACAGAATGTTGACCTTAGGATCCTGGAGGAGATCCATTTCTGTTTATTCAATAGTGAATAATGGGCCAGGTGCAGTGGCTCATGCCTGTAATCCTAGCACTCTGGAAGGCAAAAAAGTAAAAATAAACAAACAAATAAATAATTAAAAATAAAAGTTTGGTTAACAAAAGAAATCATGCAGTGATGTTTAAGTAGTTTACTTATAAAAGGGCATCTTCTCTTTCTGTATACCCATTCCTCTGCCATCTTCAAAAAAAAAAAAAGATCCTCAAAAATGCATGCTATTATTTGGTCTTCTGTCAGTTGTATCCTTTATAATTGAATTTATCTGCTTAGCTCAGGAGATAGAAAACTTCATGCAAATTAGTAGTAGTTGGAATCTGCTGGAAACAGGCTTGAAAGTAGTAGGAAGTGACAGTTCAAGAAGAGAGAAAAAAGTAGTAAAAAAGATACAAGTTACTTAAAATGCCTAGTGAATGAGCCATGAGAAATAGACCCCACACAGTCTTACATACTTGAATTGTATGAATATAACTATTGAAGTTTGTTATAATCAGCCTGATCAGGAAAAATTAAATTATATTCTAGAATTTATTCATTCATTAAATAATTCATTAAAGGTCTTCTATATACTGTGATCAGTGCTCGAGATATAGCACAGTGGTGACGAAGATTGACTGACTTCTTGTGTTCACATAGTTTATGCTTTGGAGAGGAAGACGGATGAATAATTCTAAGCTCAGTTACCAAGAAGCACAGCATGCTTTGAAGCATAGAGCAAGTGGAACTGATTGATTTATTCTAGGGAGTCAGAGAAGGCTGCCTGGAACAAGGGTCATTTAATCCAAGTCCTGAGAAAGGAATTGGCTGGACAGGGATGGGTGAGGACAGGGATAGAGAGAACATTTCTAACAGAGGCAGCAGTGCAGAGAGACAGAGACAGGAAAGGTCATGGCAGCAAACTGTTGCAAAAAACCTCTTTCTTGGACTGCCTGACATTGTCTTCTAGAGTAAGCTGCAGGAAGGAGTCCATGTTTACTTCTTCATCCCCAGCACTTAGCACAAAGCCCAACATGTAGATGGTGATAAAATTATTTGACATGGCATATAATGCCCTTAGCCCATTTTCAATTCTTCAGTCTTAATTCTAGCTACTCTTCTTACAGAATCCTAATCTGTAATGATTTCTATCCTTTGCTCTCTCTACTCTCATGCCTTTGCCTCTGCTTTCTGCTTTATCTGGGATGTTTTTCCACTGGAAATCTTGGACTCACCCTTTAAGTCTTGGCACAAGAGCTGAGCAACCTTACTTACTCTCCTTGTGTAGATACAGGTGCTCTTTTATAGTGCTTTCAACATGTCTTCGTCTGAAGAATTAGGCACATTATATTCCTGTTGTTGGTTTGCTGACTGTATCCTTGCCAGACTGTCTCTGAGCTCTCAGCCCTTTAGGAAAGAGGACTAGATCTTTTCATTTTATACATCTCCAACACCAAGCATAGTGTTTGGTACACAGTACATGCTTAAAAATATCTGGTGAATTAATGTTGGTCATATGCAATTTTAAATGGTAAATAATACATTCCCATGGCTCAAAACCCAGAAGTATAAAATACTGTATGGTGAAAAGTATCCTTTCCTATTACTGTCTCACTGTCTTACCCAGTTCACACTCCTTTCAGTAGGAAACCGCTGTCTCTATTCTTAAGTGTTCTACTGGTTTCTTTTGTGCATACGGAAAAATGTAATAGATTCTTATTTCCTGTTTTTTTATACAGTGGGCAACTTATTATATGTATCGTTTCATTTCAATACATAAAGATTTCCCTTGTTCTTTTAAAGCTGCAGTGTTTCTTTTTATGGATGTCCTATATTTAACCATTTCAAACTTTCCAGTCTTTTGCTGTTATGAATAGTGCCATATTTGTATTTCCCCTTCTTTGTCCTCTTGATTACATTAGCTAGTAGTTTATCTGTTTTGTTTTTTTCCTACCAAAAAACCAGCTTTTGGATTTTTTTTTTTCTCTTTAAGAGAAAAAACTCCAGGCTGGAGTTCAGTGGCATGATTATAGGTCACTGTCACCATAGCAAACTCCTGGGCTCAAGTGATCCTCCTGCCTCAGCTTCCCAAGTAGCTGGGATACAGGCGCATGCCGCTGCACATGGCTAGTTAATTTTTTATTTTCTGTAGAGGCATGTGGTGCCTTGCTGAGAATTTAGTTGTTTACCTATCCTGTATAGTTTGGTTTAGGAATCATTGAACTTGGTAACTCTTAATGTTCTTTACAGTTCCTTTCTTAAAAAAAAAAAAGACAGCTTTACTGAGATATAACTCACATACCATACAATTCACCCATTGAAAGTATACAATTCAGCTGGGTGCAGAGGCTTGCACTTGAGAAGATAGTTTGAGGCCAGGAGTTGGAGACCACTCTTGGTAACATAGTGAGACCCCCAACTCTAAAAAAATAAAATAACTTAGCTGGGTGTGGTGGTGCACACCTATAGTCTCAGCTATTGGCAGGCTGAAGGGGGAGGGGAGGATCGCTTGGGCCTAGGAGTTTAGTGCTGCAATTGGCTATGATTACACCACTGTGCTCCAGCCTGGGTGACAAAGCAAGACGCTGTCTCTAAAAAAATAACTAAAATGGCCGGGCGCAGTGGCTCACGCCTGTAATCCTAGCACTCTGGGAGGCCGAGACGGGTGGATAGCTCAAGGTCAGGAGTTCAAGACCAGCCTGAGCCAGAGCGAGACCCCGTCTCTACTATAAATAGAAAGAAATTAATTGACCAACTAAAAATATATGTAAAAAATTAGCCGGGCATGGTGGCGCATGCCTGTAGTCCCAGCTACTCGGGAGGCTGAGGCAGAAGGATTGCTTGAGCCCAGGAGTTTGAGG
>CAUYRT010087749.1:0-16823 GCA_963574885.1 Lepilemur ruficaudatus | reverse complement strand
AGCTAAGTGCACTATTGCCTGGAAAGGCTGGAATGCCATCTTTCTCAAATGTCCTCATTCGTCCACGACACTTTCACTGCATGCCCACTAATATCAGGCAGTGAGCTGGTAAGACTTGGCTTCCATCGAGGCGAGGCAATGACACCAAGGAGGAATAACATGGTGGCTGACACCTATGAAGCCCTTACTACATGCCAGGCAATGGGCCGAGCCTTTTATTCCCATTATCTCAGTGAATTCTCCCACCACCCTAGGAGGTTAAAAGTACCATGGCATACTCCACTTTACAGACAGGACAAATGAGTCTGAGGCGGGTTGACTTGCCCGGGACCACGCAGCTAGCAGTGAATGAAGCCAAGGCTGGACTCAGGCAGACTAACTCCAGAACCTGTGCTCTTATCGTCCCCCGCTCCGGAAGTGTGGAACGCGCGATAACGAGCACGTGAGCAGTGTCTCTGGGGACACATTTTGCCTGAAACAGCTGTTGCTCTCATTCAAGAACCTAAAGGAAATTCAAGAGATCACCTAGACTCAAGGTCACAAAACTGGTGACCCACTGGGCTGCATCTGGCCGGGGACATGTTTTGTTTGGTCTACACATCTGTGTGCGTTTCTTTGTAGAATATGTCATGTTAAAATTTTGGATTTCTGGCTTATCCTAAGACACTGGAAATCTTGCAATACTGGACCCACGTTCTGACAGACTGCGGCTGGACGGCAGCCGCTCTCTTCAGAAGGGACACGGACTCCCCAGTTCCCCCCAGTTGCCACCACTCTCTGTTGCCTCCCCGACGCCAAAGCCAAAGATGAGGTGCTAATTATCATCACGTCTTCCCACTGCTTGGTTGCTTCTCTTATAATAAAGACGTAATTTTTAGTACTTATTGATCCCGCCAAAGTAGGAAAGCAAGAGACCGGGGAAGCGCATATATATTTTGTAGAAGTATTATTCCACTGCCTTTGATATTCAAACGCCCAGTTTCTGTGACTGGTCCCGGTAGGCACTGGGTGTGTGATGTGGCCTAGATGACCGGTGAGGAAACCCAGGCCAAAAGGGAATGGGTCAAAGAAGGAACTGGAACCCACACCTACCTGCCCACCTCAGGTATCAGCTTTTCCCACTGTACCCATTTGCTCAGAACTGCCCTCCGGAGAACAGCCGGGATGTTGGGATTCCCTTGAATCTCTCAGTCCTTCCCGTGGCTGCTCACATAAACAAGGGTTCCATCAGAACATACGTGTCTTTATCCAAGCCTGTCTTCCACGAGAGGAGTTTTCTCAGCTACGGAAAATGTGTGAGCTGAGCCATTCGCCAAATCTTCCGGGGCTGCTCAGGTCGACTGTGGATAAGGGAGGCCTTGTGTTGATGTGTATTGCGTCTCGGTGCCATCTCTTGTCCGTTAGCTTCTGTTGTGGTGCTAATGGGGTTCGGTTTTTACCAAGCCCTCCAGCAATCGATGACAGACCCTGAATGACCTTGATTCTCAGTTCTAGCCATCGACTGAGTCTGCTAGGTTGCTATCTGTTTGGCAAATCAGCTCTGCTCCAACAGGAAGTTTGGTGGTCAACGATGTCATCTGATGAAGTATCTCAGCTCATTAGAGGTCTTGTTCACTCAGAGCCCTCATCCACATTTACAACCACAGAGATCCTGGCTCTTCTCTTAATAGACCGTATTTCTAATGAAGTGACCTCCTAAAGGGTGTTGTTGATGGATTTAGGTGCTCAGTTATTCAGCTAGACTAGGGAGCCCTGTCCAAGGGAACTTAGATCCAGAAACACTTGACACATGGTAAGCATTCAGTGAAATATATGTGAAAACACACCACGCAGAGCCAGTCCTGCTGTTTTGCAGGTAAGAGGCCAAAACCCAGGGAGGCTGACAAAACCAAGGTGATCCCAGAGTCAGGTGATGACCTAGGACTAGACTTTGGGTCTTCTGGCTCCGGCCAGTGTTCCTCCCCTGCACAGCACCGCACCACACCCCCTCGCCTGGCAGTGGACAGGGGCAGGGGTACTGACTTGTCAGCCAAGCTCAGTATCACTGATCCACCTCCAGGGCTTTCCCTTGGCTACCCCAGTATCTCCTACCTTTCTGCCTATTAGAAGCAAACACATAGGAGCAATGTAAAGAGGGAAAGGTGGGCCAGACCCTTGGCAGGTGTTGGGCTTGGCCTCAGAAGACATGGGCTCCAATCCCAATTCTGGGTACCAGCTGAATGGTTCAGCTACTGAGCCACACCTAGTCTCAACACTGACGTCCGTTACATGGGAACGATGACCACTCCAACCATCCCGCTCTCCTCCTTGCATGTCGTGGTCGTCCAGTGAGATCCAGGGGACTTGAGATATTCTAAAATGTGAAGAGTCGTGAAAACAGAGTAGAGGCCTTTGTTGTTTCTTTCTCTGTCCTGTGGGAGGCAGTGTGACAAAGTGGAAAGCATTGGATTGGGGGTGACGGGATCAAATAGCTATGAGTTTGCAACTCAGCTTTCTGTATGTGACCCTGGAAAATGTCACGTCTCCTCAGAGCCCCAGTTTCCTCATCAAAAATAAAGTGAGAATATCGATCTGACATACCCTACTCCCAGAAGCTAATGCTTTTCGAGTTCTTACTATGTGGCAGATTCTGTGTCAAACATTTCTGGGAATTATTTCACTTCATCAACAAACCCCACGTGGTCCACACTATTATTATTCCCCCCATTTTACAGATGAGGAAACTGAGGCTAACGAACTTGCCCAAACTTGTGGGCAGCAAAGTTCAGAAGAATTACTGTTTCCAAATCTAAAAGGCTGTGAGCGTATTCATCGTGGCAAAGTCCAGGTCAAAAGGGAGCCCTTCCTAACAATGCAAACACTCCAGCCAAACAACTCAAGTCACAAAACCAAGTCTTCGTGAAGTCTGACCCCACACCCTAATCTGGGGGTGGCAGGAGCCCTGAAATCTCTGAAGGAAACAGCCCTTCTCCGCAGGCAGCTGGGCAATAAGCCAACGCCTGGTGCCCTCATTCCAGGAGGGATCAAAGTTGGGCAGAGGGGGAAGGGATAATTGCCATGTAATATTTAAGGTCTCTGGTTCCGGAACGGCTCTCGGAGGCTCGGTCTGCTCAGGACTTCCCCTCTCTACCCCCCACCCTCCCATCATCCCAGGGCTCTGTGTTTCCACCAGTTGAACTTTACCTTGAGCTCTCTCAGGCCTGATCCTACAGCTTTCCTTCCCTTCCCCACCCCCCACAAAAAGCCAGGTGGCCGCAGGCCTGGGAACACTTAACGTTTCCAGTCTCCAAGCCATGAATGCTTCCATTAGGTGATCAGGTTTACATGAACATAAATCAGACCCGGGTGCTGGGCGGTTAGATAGTCCTTTCTGTGACAGCAAAGCCACCCCAGCCACACAGATGGCTTCTAGATGGGTCAGAAAAGGTTCCCCAAACTCCCTCTGCTGCTCCAGACACTGATGTTTTAGCAACCCAGCAAAAAGACCTCTTAGCTCCACTACAGCTGGGAAAGACATCTGGTGGTCTCCTGTCAAACAGGGTTTAGTTAGTGAGTCCCTTTAGCTGGAATCAATACTTTGCGCCTGTCTGCCAGAAATGAACACAGGAAAACAAATATAGGAATCCCCATCACCGCCTCTGAGAGGGCATGCACCTCAACCAGGTACATCAGCTACCTGCTACCTGTGCAGGGTCCGTCAGCAGCAGGTGGAGAAGTGGCAATGGTGGTACATGTGTGGGACCTGCCCACAGGGAGGAGAGGTGCTAAACTGGCTTGAGACTGAAGAGCCACTCTTCAAAGGGGTGCAGGACAGTGATGTACTAAGGACATCACTGGGCTATTTGCAGCACCTCAGTAAGCCGGCCCAAATCCCACAATGCAGTCACCCAGTAGCTCAGGAGAAAGCTTCCCAGCTTACAGAAACACCAAGCTTCCTTGCTTTGGGCTGCAATTAATTTGTGTATTAGCTGAATATGTTAGAATAATGATTGGCTAGTAGCAGTAGTTATAGTTGTATTTTGTTTTTTAATGGAAAAATAATCAACACTCAACACATGAAATTACGATGGATAATTTTTCCAAACATGGAATGTATTGAAAGGAAACTGAATAAAAAAATATTCCTTGGTGTTGACAAGGCTGGGAACCACTGATCCAGTGAGAAGAGCACCAGGTTAGGATTCAGAGAAAGGCTGGGAGGCTTGCTTTTGTAAGGATCCCCGAGCTGACCCTACGGTCATCACATTGGAGGCAGCGGGAAGGCAGGGGCTGGAGTGGCCGGCTAGGAAGAAAATCAGATATAAACATAGCAAGAAGCCCCAAGAGTGAGGGGTCAAAGACCCATGCAGGGAAGTAGCAAAAGGGGTCGACTCTTTCCAAGTCCAAAGAGTTCCAGCCCTTGGTCTATGCGAGAGACTGATGGGGAACATAGGTTTGGGAGACAGACTAAGCAAGTATAGGTTCCGAGCGGCGTGATCTTGACCTCTCTAGCCTCAGGCAGCTCACCAGGCAGCTGGGATGGGTAAGCCCCGCCTCACAGCATGACTGACATGCAAGCAAGGGGTGTAGTACAGTGCCTGGCACATAGTGCACGGTGATGAAAGGTAATTACAGTATTATTTCTGGCGGTCTCCTGGTGCAGTGGCATTTAGAAATCTCCACTTTTTTCCTTTGGGAGGGGGCTGGAATATTACATCCACCACAAGACAGGACGAGGCTTATCAAGTAATGCAGACAGTGTAACAGGTGCCTCCCCTTTCGGAGGGGCTGGATGCGTCCCTCTGGGTGGCACACAGCCCTGAGGTCTTGCTCCAGCCCGGGGACATCCTCCTCTGGGCATTTCCCATGCGGCTTTGGAGAATTTGGCTTTTGCTAGAGCTGGTGTTTTTTAGCATGTTTAAAATCTGTACAAGGTGTGTGACTGTTCTTCTGCACCAATACCAGGGAGTGGGCAGAGAAATGGGACCAAATCAGAACTAGAGGATGAGAAGTTAATGAGGTGTGTTCAGAACCGAGGGAGCATCACGAGCCAGGAGCCAGAGAGAGAACAGGAATGAGCAGCTGGAACAGGAAGGGCCAGCGAGGAGATGAGGAAGAGGAGGTAGGCGGGGTCCACACTGGCCCTTGTAAGTCATCTTATGATACTTTATCCCAAGAGTCCACTGAAAAGTTTTTATCAGAACAGGAATTCTCTCTTAAGCCAGCCCTTCCAGCTCCCATCATGACGAGACCCCAGTGTCCTTCTTCACTGGGTCCACCCTGCCGCTCTGGGCAGCCCATCCCCCTCCTCATGGCCATCTCACTGCTCCCACCCAAGCACCAACCAAATGCAACAAGGGGGCAAAAGGATGGGTCCCTTCACTGCCACCATGTGCCTGGCCAGGGGACAGCTCTGAGTGAGAAAGCAAAAGCCTGTTTGTTCAACACAGCCACGTATACTTTTGAACCTGAGTCCATGTGGTGCCCCAAAGCCAAACAACTTGGTGTAATAAAAGGTCCATTGCTTATTATGAAAGCAAAAAAATAAAACTGTCTTCAACTGAATGACTCCAGTGCTGCAACAAGTCAAGGGCCTCAGCTTTCCTGGCACTGCAGCGCCTCCCTCCCTGCTAAAATGCTCCCATTAACGTCATCTTAGTGGTCCCTTTCAAAGAGACAGAGGGGTAAGCGAAAGGAGAAAAAAAGCTCAGAAAGTCAATAAAAACGATAAATTGTTTTCCCATTTGAGAGAAGCATGGAAGTATCTCAAGCGCAGGGCTGAGATGGTTCCTCTGTGCCTTCGTGTGGCTCATCTGCAGAGTATGTTTAACACCTCCGCTCTGGAGGACAAATGGACAGTGCACACACCTGTGTCCAATAATCCCAACTGTATATTTGCCACAGGCAGGTATTGGTACACACGAACAAGAGGGCTATGCAACAACTGTTTGTTATAGCACTCATCATGAGGATGGAAAGTTAGAAACTCAGATATCCATCAGTAGGGGACTGGCTAAATAAATTATTAATATCATATACCTGTAGGGATATATTATTATTATAGTCATATAGTATAGAGTAATACATATATAATATAATACAGCATAATGTAATATATAGTACAATATGACATATATATAGTTGAAGATATTTTAGAGCCAAGCTGCAGGGGTTTAAATACAGGTTCTGTTACTTGCCAGCTATTTAATATATAACCTTGAACAAGTTACCTAATTTTTCTAAGCCTCAGTTTCCTCAGCTGTAAAACGGAGATGACAATAGCACACCTGCCTCATAAAACTGTTGAGATAATTAAGTAAATTAATGCATGTTAATGACGTAGAACAGTGCATGGCACATAGTAATAACTCTATAATTATTAGCTTTTTAAAATTATAATCCTAGGAAAGGAATGAAGTAGATCTATGTGTGTGTGTACGTGTGTCTGAAATGAGAAAGAGCTCTGGTACACATTGTTGAATTTAAAAAGGCAGAATATTATATGCGGTATTCCATTATTTATAGTGTTTACTATTCATGTTTCAGGGAAAAAACTACTAAAATTCGCTATGGGTACCTGCCTCTGTAAATGCATAGGGAGCAAAGGATTTGGAGAAGGGACTGGAATTCAAAGCGATCATCAAAAAGGACTTGACTCTTCTCTGATTTTAGATAGACAGATACAGATACGGATGGATGGGTGGACGGATGGGTGGAGGGATATAGACACACGCACAGATACATATTATTCATGGACATAGAATGTGTCCATATAATACTTGTAACTTTAAAAGTGTAAATAAAAAAGGGCCGAAGTATACATTTATTCCCCTTTTTATAAATAAGGAAACTAAAGCTTAAAGACATCCAAAGATTGCAGCTAAGCACATACAGCCAACAAGCCCCAGAGGAGGGAGCTGAGCCCAGACCTGCCCTCCCCACGGCCTTTCCACCACCCCACACTGCCTCTCGAGGCCACCCAGGAGTTGACTATGACAAAGGCTAGAAGAAGGGGCCTCCTTGTCCATACTGGCTGGAATGGTAAAAGCCAAGCGGGATGGAGAATTGTGTTGTTGTTTTTGTTTTTAATTAATGAACCTGTTGGAATGTGCCATTCAGCAGCGGGGCTGAATGGTTCCTGCTGTTCCTGCAAAACAAACAAAAAGTCCCTCCACCCAAGCCACTTCCCTGGCCACTCTTCTAGCCTTATCTATCCAGGGACTGTGACAGGGACACAGAACTGTCAGAGGGGCACCTTCTGCAGCTGGGACCCAGTCTCCTGACTCCCTTCCTGGCTTCCCCCCGAGCCATGCACAGCTACACAGACTGGGCACCTCCCCGCAGGGAGCCCCAGCGCATCCCCGCCTAGAAGGGGAGAGACTCCAGGCCCTGAGATGTCTTGTCTCTGTGAGTTTTACTTCTCCCTGGGCCTCACTGTGACAAATCCAGTCATTTTTTTTGCTGTGGCTTGATGGTTTTGAGGGTCTTTTCCAGTTCTAGTAGCCCCAAGTTCAAACAACTTGGTGTAATAAAAGGTCCATTGCTTATTCTGAAAGCAAAAAAACAAAACTGTCTTCAACTGAATGACTCCAACACTGCCACAAGTCAAGGGCCACGGCTTTCCTGGCACTGCAGCCCCTCTCTGCAAGACAAAAAGGTCTTCTTTTGTTTTTCCTCTATTATAGCCTAAAATAATAACTTCTCCCTCCCTAAAGATGACGTTTAATTAAAACCTCTGGCTATTTTGGCCATCTTTATATTTTCAAGGAAAACTTCCCAAATCTAGAAGGAAAGCATTCTTCAAATGTCAACTATGCATTCCATCTCCACGTTGCCGGCCTCAGAACATCACAGGTCAATGAAAGTTGGAAAGTTTTTGAGGAATGGCACAACTAAGGATACATTTTAGCCTTACCATTTAGTAGCCAGGTGGCCATGGGCAAGCGCAACCTCTCTCAGCCTCAGTGTTTTCCATCTGAAAAATGGGTGTAATACCTACTTTTAAGGTTGCTGGTTAGGGGGTGGAGGGTTCAAAGAGGTGGTGTCTGTGATGGGTTTATACCAGTAGGGGTCTGAGAGATGCCCCTCTCACCTCCAGCCCAGTGGCAGCTCTCCTCTTTCCACAGTTCCCAAGATGCCCATGGCTGTGTCCCCCAGACTTGCCCCATCGAGTGGCTGGCTCCTCGCCGACGTCTGATTCTTTCTATTTTCCTTAAATTTGCAAAGCCCACTGTTGAGGTGCAATTGTGTATGTGAGAGAGAGAGGGAATGGATCTGGTTTCTTTGAAAATGGTTTCTTTGCTGAAAGGAGAACCTCAGATCTGATACTAAAAGAATCTGCTGGCAATGGCCCCTGTCAAAACAATTTGGAGATAGCCAGGGGCCATCCTCCAGGGCTGGCAGCCGGCCCCCAAGCTGAGCCTCACTCTCGAATTCCCCACAGGGCAGGGGCAGGCCCCACACACCCCATCCCAAAGCCCCACTCCTCCGTGCACAGGGCTGGAGAGAAGGCCAGGCGATACCGCAAAATTCTCTCTCTGCTCCCCGCCCCTGCCCCCTCCACCTTTGCAGAAACCACACACACACACACACACACACTCACACACACACACCAATTTTCAGAAAGCACTTGGCAGTGCCCAGCCCTTCCTGAACTGCACAGAGCTGCCAGAGCAGAGCAGGATGTGCCCGGCCAAGGCCGCCTTCTTCATCCCCGGCACCCACCCTCCGCCCTTCCTCCTGCAGAGTCAAGGTTTTGTCAGGAGTTTCAGGGGCAGAGACTGGTGGGGAGGGGGCCGCAGCCAGCCTGCCTGCTGCCAAGTCCCTTTCTTCCCCCCACAGTGTGGCTTATAAGCCGGCGTGTAGTTTATTCTTCTCCTAAACACTTCCATAGGGTGCAGGGCCCGGAGTTGCCATAGAAACACCTTTTAACTCCTCCTCACCCGGATGGCTGTGCCAGGCCCTGGGGCTTTGGAGAAGAAAGGCAAACAGAGACACCTGTGGATGAGGAACCAGGTGAGGGAAGGCCCCGGGGCAGCCCTTGGAGAGGGCCCCACCAGGCATGCTGTGCCCTTCGCCGGGCAACATGGCACCCAGCCACGAAGGGAAAACAAGCAGGAATGTTCTGGAAGAGGACGTTGGTGGGCTGGCTCGAGCACCTTTTGTGGGCTACAGCGTTGACCAGTGGGGCTGTGAGGCTGAAGGAGATTGGGGAGATCCTACACATTTTTTTTTTTAGGGAGAGAAGGGGCAGAGCTTCAACCCACCCTGGAAACCAGAGGCTCTGAGACAGGCAAACTGGGAGCCACCTACTGGACACCCGCAGGGTGCTCTGAAAGGCGGCGGGAGGTCAGCATGCAAGTGGCCCACACCCACACCTCCCATTTTAAAAGCATTAGCTCATCTCTGCTACTAGTGCAGTGCACCAAACCGAGGCAGAACAATTTTGGATCCGCGCCAGAGCATTGAAGATTTTTCATTTCTTTTTTTTATTTTTGCTACCACAATGTTCTGCTCTTCGGGTACTTCCTGGTAACTTTGCTTTTCTTTGGGTCATTTATTAGGTTGGGGGTGGCCGGAGCTATTTCTTGAATCGACCAAAGAAATGATGAGAAACTTTCTGCATCGGCACAGACCCACAGCGGGAAACCTAGCCAGTAAACAGAGTCAAGGAGAGCTCCCGCTGGAGGCGGGATCTGCTCACCCCTGCTCCCACTTCTCCCTGGTGCGTTTCCAGGGCAGAAACCCCACAGCACAGGGCAAGGGGGAGAGCTGAGCTGCTCTCCCCCCGCACCCCAAAAAACCCAAGTGAACACAGCCAACCCATTTTCAAGCAGAGAAGGATGCCGGCTGTACGTCCACACACCCCCGCGTGCACCTGCTAGCCTCCCGGCCCTGTGTGTGCTCCTCCCCAAGCAACCCAGAATCCAGCAGCAGAAGCAGCAACTCCCCACACTAATCAGGTGGGAATGTCACCAACCAGGGTGAGGAGGGAAAGGCCGAGTGGAATTTGGGTGGATGTGGTCAGGGGAGGTGGAAGAAAAACCTCCCCAGGCCTCAGGCAGCCCAAAAGGATCCTTCTAAGCAATCCACAAAGCCCGGGCCAGCCAGGGTCCCCTGGGAGAGGGAAGGGTGCACCATGCGGGCCCCAGGAAACCTCTAACAAGGGTGACCCCAGGTCACACAAACACCTTCAGCCGACAACTGGACTGACCTTCTGGTCACCACAGCCACCTCTCTGACTTCTCCTAGGCTTGGCCTGGCCCACCAGCAGCGCCCCTCCCAACCTCAGCTGCCTCCCCTCCCTCCTGCCCTCCTCCCCACAACGCACTTGTGGAGTCCTTCACCCGAGACCCAGTGGAAAATTTCCTTCCCCTTTATGACTGCACTTAAAACACACACGCTCCATTCTTCGCCGCTGAATCCACACAGGCGCAGGGCGGCGACACAGGCGCAGGGCGGCGAGGCTGTCTCACCCGACCGCCCAGCACACACACACACAGAAGGGCCTCGGGACTCACACGCTTTATGAGCTGGAAAGGAGGGGACAGATGTTTTCCAGCTGCCACTCCCCCTCTGGCCATCCCAACACAAGTGTCCGGAACACTCCCAAACAAGCCTCCCAGGACACTCTCAGGGCTCTCCATACAAACTGGTTCCACTTCTTACTGGGTCTCTCTAATCAAGATACGAAGTCCAGTTAGGGATTGTCACCATGACGTGACCCTTGGCATCGTTGTTCTTTTGGTGACAAATCTATTTCCCACTGCCTATTCTCCCCCTCCCCACACACATTCAAGGAAAAAAAAAATAGCCTCACCGTGAATTTTCACAGCTATGCGATCAGTGATCCCTCACACACGCCACCTCCCGCTTGCCGTCAACACGCTCAAACACAGTTCCTCCAGCGGGAGGGTCAAGCCCGCAGTTTTCTCCTCCCTTTTCCCCTTAAATCCACCCCGACTTGGCAGTCCTGGGAGCTCCATTAGCACTTGCCTGGGAAGCTGGGGGCTGGGCCGGGTCTCAGTGAACAGAGAGAACTTCAGGGGTGCAGGAGATGATGCAAACTGAATACTCTAAGTTTCTCCCGCAACTTTTTGTGCACATGGCTGGCAACTTTTTCTTTTTAACTAGTCAACATCCCAGCACTTTAGTTAGCATTCCAAGTGTGAGGAACTCTCTCCTCCCCATTCTCCCCCAGCCCTTCCTCCAGCAGTGAATGGGGAAATTTTCCAGATGTCAAAAGGACTGGTAGGAACCTCACGCCCTACAAGGAGAGCAAAGGCTGCCAGGGGTTCTCTCGGCCACTGTGGGTTTCCTCTGCGGGGCATCTTCCCGCCTCAGCTACGGCAGAGCCCCCGCCCGAGGACTCTGAGTCTCGCCACTCTGCCCCAAGCTCGTGTGCCCCTCTCCGGGGCGTATGACAGGAGCGGGGCTCACCCGACCACCCCGAACGGCGCGGCGCCGCAGTCCGGGCTGCAGCGCGGGGCTCGGGCGGGGCACCGGGAGCGCTTACCGATGTCGGAGTTGCAGAAGGCGTCCTGGGGGTGGCTGGGCGAGCATGTGCACGCCTCGGCGCCCCAGTGCCCCAGGCTCCAGCTGCCCAGGAGCACGACGAGCCCGAGCCAGGGAGTCATCGCCGCTGCGGGGGCTGTTGCTCGCCTCTCCAAAGTTGCGGTGCGCGCCGCCGGCGGGGCTGCCGCAGCCCGAGCTCGCCCGCCCGGCCGTGCGGGGCAACTTTGGCCTCCGCGCACTGCCCTCCGAGTGCCCAGCGGGACGGGATGGGGCGCGGCGACGCTGCCTCGGCGCTGGCGCACGACTCCGCGGGCGGCGGTCTCTCCGGGCGGAGGAGCGGGAGCCGGAGCTGGACGAGCCGGAGGAGCAGGAGGAGGAGGAGGAGGAGGAGAAGCCGTCCGAGCACCCGCCGCCTGCCCGCTGCCCGCGCCGCGCCGCTGCTGGGGCACCGAGTGATATAGCGCGGGGCGCCCTGGCCCCCGCCTCGGGCGCTCGGGGCCCGCCCCCTCCGACCAATGGCAGAGCCGCATTACCTCATCGGCCCTCCAAAAAGGGGGCGGGGCCGGGGGCGCGGGGCGACGGGGCGGGGCCGCCCAGGACCGTTCAGATCCTTATAGGGAATAATACGGCTGTGGGCACGCGAGTGGGTGGGCTGGGGCGCGCCCCGGACCGCTGTCGCCGCCTGGTCCCCCGGCGGCGCCCCGTGCCCCCTCTGGCCTGCACCCTCGCCCCACGCCCACCCCGGCCTCTGACGGCCTCTGTCCCAACCCTGCACCAACTACCACTCACCCACCCTAGCACAACCCCTTCCTCAGGTCAGAGGTGGCCCTGCCCTGGAGACCTTGGCTAAGCCTGGTGGACCGTCTAGGGAGAAATGCGAAATACTACCCCTCTGCCTTCTCTGGAGAGAGCAAGAGAGCAGGGACAAGGGTCTTGGGGAAAGACCAGACAGATGTGCGCTCTTTCTTTCTGTCTCTCTCTTACTCTCCTAGATATGAGTAGCCTCTGCCTTTTGGAGCTGACTATAATAGTTGTTTTCTGGGCTCCCGTGGAGCACACAGGGTTGTGTATTCATTCAACAAACACTGTTCAGGATGCTGGGGTAAGCAAGACAAAGCCCTTGCCCCTTGGAAATCCATGAATACACTGCGTTCTTTTCTGTGGTGCTCATGCTAAGAAGAAAACAAAACAGAGCCATGGATTGGACTTGACTGAGAGGGCCCTGCGTTCTGTGGAATAGCAAGAGAAGGTCGCCCTGAGGTGCCATCAGAGCTGAGAAGTGAGCAAGGAGAAGGACCTGCCCTGGGGCAGTCCACGGGAGAGGGCACCAGGCAGACAGAACGGCAAGTGCAAAGGTCCTGTGCTTACTTGAAGAGCAGCGAGTAGAAAGGGCAGGAGGACGTGGTGCCCTGCCCATGGCAGACAGGTCTCCACCCTTCGGCAAGGGACTTCAGGGTGAGCTGATCCAAAACCGGAGTAAAGCCAGATCTTGGAGAACTACCTGGGGTACTAGATGACTAGCTATTGTGGAGGATTGCCAATAACTAATGCAATTACTATCAGCATCAGCATCTCGATTCCGCTTTGTATTTCTTAAGGCAGGGTTTCAAACTTCACCTCATTATATCTCACAATTATCCTTCTAGAAGGGAAAAGCCCGCACAAGTATCATTTGTACTTTCCAGAGGAGGAAACAGCACAGAAAGGTGGGATGATTGGTGACCAGCCAGGAGCACAAGCCCCCCGTTTCCACTGACCCTGCTTGTCTTAAGAGAGCCTTGTAGTTCCCTGAACTTGAGCAGCGTTAGATCTGACTGTACAAACCCCTTTTGCAGCTGGGGCCTTCTGTCTTTCTGTACTTTTGTCTCTCTCTCTTTCTCTCCCACTCCATCCTTTTAGAAAGAGACTTGTATGTTTGGGCTGTAGAAATGCTACAAGGACTGGGAGAAATGCGAGTTTGGCCTCTTTTTCAGAAACTTCTTTGTTTACACCTCTGAGAAGTGACATTGGGATGGCAGAAGCCGAAAAATTGGTGGGAGACGGTATTTCCAAGAAAAGTTTTAAAACTCCTTTTTCCCTCTTCAACATTTTAGCCATAGGGAAGGGAAACCAGTTTTCACGTTTTTCGGTCTTGCCCCCCACCCAGCTTTGAAGACCTGCCCCCCATTCACTCTGACTGTAGCCTAACCCATGGAGTCTCCCTGCCTCGATGGTTTTCCAGCTCTGTGTTCACTGATTCATAGGATATGGTTCTGTTACTTCCGCAACCACATTAGACATACTTTGAGGCCTAGGATATCTGGCCGTACTACATTTTAGCCCTCTGAGAACAAAATAGGGTCCCAGGAGACTTGAACACGGATGTGTCCAACAGCCCATTGAGGTCTGAGCAAAAGGCACCCTGGAGGCCCCTCCAAGGACCCAGGCTGAGTGAGGGCATACTTGATGGGATTTAAGAGATTCACTTATCCTCACACAGGGCCAGTCATGTGGAAGGTTTTATAAGTCTTTCCAGACTAAATCCACTTTGGATAAGCATCTTACATGATAGAGGCCTTCTCTTCTCTTCTTTCTTTCTTTTCACATTACAGTTTTGTGCAAAGTGCCAGCATTCTCTCCAAGAGAAAGCATTGCCTGGAATACGAGTACCAGGTAGATAACTTTGCTGAACTTTGAGCAGCAGGTTCCTCACAGAAAGCATCTGAAGTATTTGATCCCAGCAGCTACTTAATTATGCAAACACAAGGGTAATCTGATTGTTTTTCCAGCTGAAAGGTAACGAAATTGCCTTTTGGTTCACTTCCTCTTGCCCCCTCTTCTAAGCTGGTCCACGCATCTTCCCTGGCCATCACTGGAGTTCCGTGAACCCCAGGAGACTTTCAGTTGGGAGGTTCTCCCCTGTGCCTAAGCTGAAGTGGCTCCCTCCACCCACGCGTGTGAAGTCAGCTCAGTCCTCACCCCAAGGAAGAGAAAGGGCACCCGCTTTCTCCTGACGGCTAAGAACAATGATAGATTTATAAATATGAAGTACTGATGACGTTTCTACCTCTATCTGGCCTGTCCCCAAACCGAACAGGCTGCCGTGGTATTCCCTTTCTTGGAATTTTTCTAGGAAAGGTGAGTTCATGTCTGCCCTCGTTGTATCAAGTTATAGGAGGCTGGAATCTGTAGGAAGTGTTTATAGACATTTAGAGGTCGAAAAATGACCTCAGAGCCTACTCATCCTCGTTTTATAGGTGGGAAAGGTAAGGTTCAGACAGGTGAAGGAACTTGCCCATTAGGGTGTGGCCTAACACTTGCACACTGGCCCTGGAAACCCCAGACATTCACAGATCCTGGGTCTGCTTTTCAGATCTGTAGACAAATCTGTTGGAGTCTCTCTGCACAGTGCTCAGCCCATAGAGGACTGACTTATGCTGATTAAATAGTTCTGTACTATGATAATAATCACCCTCTGATCCAGTCAGAGCACATACATTTTGTACTCATGAGAGGTTTATCTCTTGTGTGTTTGTTTTTTCCCTTTCTAAATTACTATCTAATACCTTTTGAAAACATTCCAAACATATCAGTACACAGAGATGTATGAAAACTTTCTTTCTGGGGGACAAAAAGAGGCTAGGGTGAAAAAATGTTAAAGCCTGAAATTGGTCCCCAATGTCACTATAGTTGTGTGCCTGCCTTGGACAGGTCACTTCACCTGTCCAGGTCTCAGTTCCTCGCTTACGAAAGATAGAACTCCATGGTGTTTAAGATCCTTCTACACTTGAGAAGTCTAAGATTCCATGGGAACTTCTCACGGAAAAGTGAATGTTTCTGAAGGGAAGATGGGTCTTGCCGTTTAAACAGGTCTGACACACAGGGACTGTGATGGCAAAGACATAGGAGAGACTGAGGGTCTTGTTTCTGGGAGAGCCCACTGTAGATACTTGTTTATCTGTGTGTTTGCCTCTTGTAAGCACTGAAAGACTGAGAAACATGTCTTTTTTATCTGCATTATTTGGCCTCTAAAATTCATTGACCTCTTCCACATCCTTCAGATCTCAGCTTAGTTGTCACCTCCTCCAGGAAGCCTTCTCTGATTCCCACCTCCCAGGTATCCCCATAGCACCCTGTAGTTCCTTCGTTTATAATACTTGGCTGATTCTAATGTGATTGGTCACCTGTTTCCCTTCCTGCACTGTAAGCCCCTTGAGGACAGGGATCAAGTGTTGGTAACAAAGAGTTTAGCAAATATGGTTGATTGGGTCGGATGACCAGCACCACCGACCCCTTTCCAGTTTCAGACAGGCAGGCGGTAGCTCCTTGGGAGAGCTCACCGAGCTCTATCCCGCTGGCCAGTGCTAGGGGGCGCTGTAAGCCAGAGAACGCCCCTCACTCGGCCGCAGTCTCGGCCAGCCTCGCTGTGAAGGCGGGACAGGCACAATTCCACACTAGGCGGTGGGGCGCGGGTGCCTTTGAGTGGGTGAAGCCAACCCCTCCCATGTGCCATGGCCACAAAGCTCTCAGTCAACATCCCGTCTGGGTCCGCGGCAGCCGGCTCCTCCACCCCTGAGCTGGCCGCATGTCAACCCCACGGGGAGACGTGCTCTCGGGGAGCGACATAGCCGTGAATCATGGGTTTGGGGGGGCTTAGGGAGGTCTGGGAACACCACAGAGAATGCCACGGTCCCACTCTTCCAGGGCAGAGCTGGGCGCTGGACACTCAACCTGGAGAACGTGCTGACAAGACATGTGTCATTCCTGTTGCCTCAAAGGGAAGCACCTCTTTGCTTCCCTTCCTCCTCCCCGCCAGCCCCCACCGCAATGCCTTCCTGCAGCCCCGCAGTCCATGTGAAAGTCATTATCGCCAAAACAGTCTTTTCCAAGCAGCAGCCAGCCCGGTCCACCCATCCCCCTGAGCCCTGGCCAGCCCCTCAGCGGGGATGCTGCCCGGCACTGGGCACTTAGGAGCCTCAGATGGCAGGTCCCGCAGGTTCTCTCTGTGTCTGGACCAGCGGGAGTAAACACCTTGCCTCGCTTCCATCTGGAGCCAATTTCGTGGCACTAAAATTGCAGCACGCCTCTTGCCCCAGCCCTCCCGCAGCCCTGCCGGGGCAGCGAGGACCCCTCAGTAAGAGTTTGCGGCTGCATTCACATGCATCCTGGGGTTTTCATATTTCTTTCCACAGAGAGCGACTCCAGGGATTTTTAAGCCAGAAAATAAATGTGCACAGCAAAGCCATTTCATGTCCTGTATTTTCTGGGGTGGTGGGAAATAGGAAGCAGAATTCAATATTCCAGCTCACTGTGTGTGTGTGTGTGTGTGTGTGTGTGTGTGTTAAGGACCG